>FIZR01007058.1:0-12438 GCA_900060175.1 Ferrisia virgata
TTTTTTTTATTTTTAAATTTTTTTTTTTTTTTTTTTTTTTTTTTTTTTTTTTTTTATATTTGTGAACGTATATTTTCATTATTTTTATTCCGGCGTGCTCACTCGTTTTGATTATTTTAGTGGAAGATTATTATTATTAATGTTTCTGTTTCAAGTTTGCGAAGGATCTCAGCATTAATTTTACTTTATTTTAAGATGCATTTCGGTTTTTTTAGATCGTTTTAATATTCAATAACTTTTTTTTAAAAAAGATCAATTCGTGATTTCATTCTATTCATTTACTAACAATTTGCGTGGTAGTATTTTCAATGTAATGATTGATATTGAAGTTTATTTTAAATTCAAATCAATTATAATTTAACGTCTATTTGGATTTTTTTGTAAAAACAATAAATTATTCGTTGTTTTTTTTTTTCATAACATCTGATAATATTTAATTTCAATTAATTCAATAAATGTCAGCTTTCAGTTACTTCTACTTTTCATGAAGTTTAAGAATTTTCATTTTCAAACTTGATGTCATTAAATTTAATTATCAGTATCGCGCAGGAAAAACATTGAAAGGAATGAAATGAAGAAAAGACATTAATTTTATGTTCAATTGATTTCTTTAAATTAATTCCTTTCAACAAGTTAAAATTTATTTGCTCAGTGTTCTGCGAAAGCAACATAAACCATATACAACGTTTGTAGTATGAAATATAAGTTTGATTTTAAATTAAAAGCACCATTCATTAATAGTTATGATTGTGATTACGACTTCACGACAATTTTAATTTTCGACATTTCCTGGGATGTTAGATCGAGCTGACTAGTTTCATTTTTATTTAGGATTATTGTAAACTTTGTTCTCGTTTTGATCTGGTTCTTCACGACTTCTGAATTTTGTCCTCATTTTTGGTTATTGTTCTGTATTTGATTTTGTTTGATTCTCTGTTCTCGTTATTGTTGATTTCTACTCGTCAACTCGACCTTCAAAATTTTTGAAAATCTGACTAAAAGTCTTCAATTAACGAAAAAGATTATGAAAACGCGAATAACACCTACCCTGAAAATAATCACTCTGAAATTAGAACAAATTGAGGAATTAGCCGCTGAAATTTGAAAAAATGAAGAAGTACGAAATTGGTTTTTTCAAATAAATTTTTAAGGGTTTTCTTGTTCTTCAAAAATGGTAAAATTGTTTTCATAGTTTCATCGTTCTCGTTTTTGTTTTGTTCTTCAGGCTAGTATTCATAATCATTTTTGGGTACTTACTTGAGCAAGTAGAGAATTTTGCAGAGATTTTTTAAAATGATTTAGAAGGTTTTCAATCTTTTTAAAATAGAAGTCAAATAATATTACATTCCAGTGTAGATTTCTTATTTTTAAAATATGACTTTTTTATTCAATCATTTAAAAAAATTGCAACGAAATTCATTACTTGGTCAAGTAATGATTAAGTAATGTTTATGAATACGGTCCTGAATCTTCAACCACTCAACTTGGTTATTTTTGTTCTTGTTTCTTAAAATTGCAGGTTCCGCAGGTTCGTTACGTTTTTGATTCTCGGTTCCTCCTTGCTCTTCCGTCCCTGATCTATTAATATTTTTAATTCTATTTCAATATTCAAATAATCATTAGTTTTTTAAAACAATAAAAAATTAAATAGCAGTTTTTGATTTTTGTTTTGCATAGTGATTTAGTGATTGTTCTAGCTGGCAACGTTTCCTTACGTTGGCGTACTTGTTGCATCATCGCAATTATCCCTCCAAAATTCAAACCTCTACTAGGTCCTCTTAAGAGTAATGGCTTCGCGGATAATTTACCAAACAGTGTATACTTAATTTCAAAATTCCATATAAATACTCCGAATCACGTATATATATATAAAACGTACTTAATGTGTAAACGGTGAGTCAGTCCTAGTCTTACATCGTACCGAGCTTTGTTTTGTAATAGTAAAGTGATATGAGAAGAACACGTGCGCCATCACAATTGGCTAAAATTCCAGCTGTATCTGAAGGTAATTTATTATTGTGTATTGCGTTTTAATTTTCGCGACATATTCTGCATAGTATAACATATCATTTTCGAAACTCGTCTTTTTGAAGGATTCACTTCGATTGCCGGAGCTGCTCGAAGTACAGAAAAGCTGTTAGATTTACTTTCAAGTGCAAAAACGTGCGATTCTTCTACTTCAAATGTTACCGTATCGAGTTCTGTATCCTCAGAAGACACCGTCGACTGCGATGTTGATAAATCCGATGTCAATTCAGAGAAAAAGTAATGATCGTTTCAATGTTATGTTGATTTGCATTCTTCATTCATGATTTAAAAAAGCAAAGGTACATAAGTTGTCTGTTCATCTTTTAGAATATTCAATGTTGTCTGGGGTAAACAAACAAAAAAGAAGCATAAAACCTGGGAAGGTGATGGAACCGTCGAAGTTTCGAACGATGTTGCTGTTTTAAAGGTATTCAAATTACTGCGAGGCACCCAGTGGTTTATCTGAAATGGAATACTTTTAATTCGTTTCCTAGGACGAAAACGGCCATATCCTAGGACGCACATCTAAGCTTAAAGCACCGGTAGAGGAAGGTAGTCGTTTATACATTGGAAGTAAAGAAGTAGAGGTGATGTTTCAACTGTGTAATATTTTATTAATTTGAAACCACATGTATGGATTGTACGATTAGTTCTCATTCGCAGATCATCGATTTAATTAATAAAGAAAACAATGTGATGAAACCAACTCCGGCTGTATCGTCAAAAGACCATTTTAAGCGGCCGGTAAAGAGATTGAAAACCAATAATAATTCTGTTCATGGAGTTCACGATGTAGATGCACTTATTCTTCCTAAACCTGATCTCGGTCATCAGGTAATTGATCGGTGTAATTAATAATTATGATATCACTATGCTGTTATTGTATGAGTGTGTTTTTTTTTATTTCAGTGGAAGTACAATAAAGATGGACTACCGATTACAGACGTTAAACTAGATTCGTTTCTTTCTCGTGTCTTAAGAACGCATCAACAACAAGGTGTAATATTTTTATACTCATGTGTTATCGGTTTACGTGATGTAAAGTATAACGGAGCCATATTAGCTGACGAAATGGGCTTGGGAAAGACGCTTCAATGCATTTGTTTAATATGGTGAGAAATTTTTTTTCACCTCGTATGTCGTAGTTTTTATTTTACCCGTGATTATTTTGAAAAGGTTGCTGTTGAAAAACGGTCCTTATGGAGGTGTACCACTCGTTCAAAGAGTATTAATAGTTACTCCTAGTAGTTTGGCGAATAATTGGCTCAAAGAGTTCAAGCGATGGTTGGGATTCGAACGACTTCAGCCGTATGTTATTAATCAAGTATGTTATCTTGGATAAGGTTGCGTGTAATTGAATGTGTTTTATTTATATTGAGTACTATATTAATTGATTTTTTTTTTGTAGAAGCAAAAACCAACTGCTTATGCTAACATTCCTCCTTCTAAATCACCAGTCATGATAATATCGTACGAAATGCTCGTCCGCCACTATGATGATATCAAAGATATAAAATTCCAGCTATTAATTTGCGACGAAGGTCATCGACTTAAAAATAGCCAAATAAGAACGTCTACTTTGCTCAGCCAACTGCAAATTAAGCGGCGGATTATATTAACGGGTACTCCTATTCAGAATGATTTACAAGAATTTTACGCGTTAGTAGATTTCGTCAATCCTGGCGTTTTAGGAAGCTATGCAGGTGAAGTATATTTTGGAGCGATCTTAATATATTAGTGCTTCAACTTATGAAAACGTTACTTTTTTAAAGAGTTCAAAAACAAATACGAAGATGCGATTGTCTTATCCAATCAACCCCATTGTGATGATGAAATAAAACAACTGGGCGAAGATCGCGCGAAGCAACTCAATCTTTCGACCAATTGCTTTATTTTACGTCGAACTCAGAGTATTATCAATCAGTATCTTCCCTCGAAACAAGAATGTGTCGTGTTTTGTTCACCAACTTCGTTGCAAGTATGTGATTATTTTATCTGTGCAGTTTTTTTTTTTTTTTAATTGTCATTAATTCAATCCTTTCAACGCGTGTAGATCGAATTGTATCGAGCTGTCGTACAATTTTGGGAAAATAGTTTAACGGAAGCGAGTAAAAAAGTACCGCATTTGAGTGTTATTACGATGCTGAAAAAAATATGTAATGATCCTAAATTAATTAGAGGCGCTACCGATACACTCGTTGAAGATGATTTTGATATTTTGGACAATGATGAACCCATCGAAGTTTGTATTAAATAATTCTCTAGAACTTGAATGTGATATTTCAAGAAGTATTGATGTCACGAATTTTTTATTTTGGTTTTTCGATATTTTAATAGGAAAATTTATGTGATTTGGTGGAATCGATTTTCACTAAATTTGAACCTGTTTCATTCTGCGAGTATTCTGGAAAAATGACCATTTTGGAACAGTTTTTGACTGATTTAAGAAAGTCCGAAGAAAAAGTTGTGTTGATTTCGTATTATACTCAAGTATGTTTTGTTTTTAAATCTCGTGTTATAATATTATCTGAAAGTCTATTATTGAACATTTTCTATGTGTATTGTTTAGACTTTGAATTTGTTAGAAAAGCTGTGCGTGGAAAATAATTATACATTTTTACGATTGGATGGAAGTACTCCAGCTTCAGCACGAATGGAAATCGTAGATAAATTCAACAACTGTCATTTAAACAATTGTAAGACAATAACAAGTTATTTACGTATCTTTACACATTTACATTGAAAGTTTATATTTGTATCATTGAATTACAGTCGTGTTTTTGTTGAGCGCCAAAGCTGGCGGAATCGGACTAAATTTAACCGGAGCATCGCGATTAATACTGTTCGATTTAGATTGGAATCCAGCTTCCGATTTACAAGCTATGAGTCGTATATGGCGCGATGGTCAAAAAAGAAATGTCTTCATTTATAGGTAAATATTTGAAGAATTTATGCGTATCTCGGTTCATCAATTATTTTCGATCAATTAAATTTCTGTATTTACGTTTATTGTTTTTGTGTTTATAATTATTTTATATTATTTATTTTAGATTTCTAACTAGTGGAACAATAGAAGAAAAAATTTACCAAAGACAAATTTCAAAAACAGCTTTAAGCAACGCCGTTGTCGATGTACAAAATACGTCCAACGTTAAATTGAGTATCGAAGAATTGAAAGATTTGTTCGTTTGTAACCCGGAGTGCTCGTCTTTGACGCACGATTTATTGGCGTGTCAGTGCGATGGTAATGGAGTACCAGAAGTCATCCGCGAAGAAACTGTCCTCGATAGGGAATGTCAACTTGAATTGAATGATTATAACAATTCGAAAAGTTGTTCTAAAATTAGCGAATTACTCGAATGGGAACATTATTCGCGACCTTTTGAAGACGTTATGCTGGAAGTAAGTTGATTGTATTAATTTTAACGTACGTTTCGTTACGTTGAAGGAAATTTATCAATTTTGTTTCTTGAATTTTTTTTTCAAAGGAATTATACCTGAAATCTGCTGCTGAAAATGTATCGTTTATCTTTAGAAACAGATGCTCAATCATCGATACTACCAGCATTTCAAAAATCGTGGAAAAATAAATTTCTCAGTGAACCCTTCAGAGCGTCTGTAAAATTTGATACGTCGAATTTCGAAGTCCACGTTACATAGCTACCAAGGTTTTTTTTTTTGAATGATTAATTTTTTAAATCTTAAGGGAAAACAATTGGAGCCTCCACAACGTCTGGAAAATAAGATAGATCGATTCGTAAGGCTAATATTAGGTAGTTACCCGATTTTCTCCATTATAATTTCAAGAGACGATATTTTGCGAATATTTTCGATGTATTTTTCAGCTGTATAGTGGATACAAATTTTCAAAAATTAGTCAAAAATCCAAAAATAAACGGCTCCGAGTTTTTTTTTTGACATGCTCTTTCAAACTAGTTGAGTTTCGTTCAAATCGGAGCTGGGCAGTTGAGAAGATTCCCTTGAAAGATACACTCAAGATCAGATATTTTGATTGATGAACACCATTTCCGAAGCCTAATTTTGGGCCCTAACGGCACCCTCTCCCCACTTCTTTTAATATCAAGACTTAATACGAGTCAAAATGGGAAAACATCGAGATATGGGTTCTTTTTTTAGACTATCTGTTTATATCTATCATGACAGATCATTTTTGGTAGCTACAAGGGTGAACAGACCGGTTTGGAATTATCCGTTATTTGATGCGAAGAATTCAGTAGAATGGTTAATTTTAGCATAGAACGAAGTTCTGATCAATATTTCACAATTATATTGTCACTTAAAAAAGCGGAAATTCGGCCATTTACCTGTTATAAATGTATTCTCGATTTAGAATTCGTAAATATATCAGTTCTTTGCAAATTTATTTGAGTTTCGACTTTGAAATAAACGTACGCAATGAATAACGCGCCCTTGTCATTACCGTTTTGACGTTCATTTGTATTTTTTACCTCGCTATCTTGCAGCATGAAAGATTTTCATTATTACATCATGAAAATTATCCATATTTTTATCGATATAAGATCCGTAACTCATGGAATATCATTTGATAAGAATATTTTTATCGTATGTTCAACAAATATTTACACAAAAAACAAATTTAATGACAAGCTGATGAATCAAAATGTATTAATACTTTAAACGGCGGCTAATTACGCTACACGTGTCACAACATAACTCTATAATCATAATTTACATTTTAAAATGTTATTAAAAACGAGGTACCTTCGATTAAAAATTAGTTTTACATGGTTTTTACGATTATTCGATAACAGAATTAACAACAACAATAGAAAAAATACGATCACAGATATACATAAGAGAACTGCTGCAATAAAAATGCTCAGCATTAATCGAAAAAAGTACAAGATCATGATTATCAAAAAAAAAAAATTACAATATGAACCTTACGCAGCTTAGTTTCCTTTTTCATGATTACAAAAATAATATCGTCTATCGCATAGACACGAAGAATTACAAAGATGCAACAAAATGAGGTCTCAATTCTTCCGGTAAATTCCTTAATATTAATTCTTTATCGTTAGCGTAAAACTTCGTGATAAGTTCAAATAATCTGTATGCTTCTTGTTTCGCTTCTACACAAAATCATAATAAAAAAAAAAAAAACGTTAGTTTTATTTTAAAAATGGCATTGATGAACGCATAATTACACGACTGACCATCTGATTGAACTTGTTTATTAATAGAGCTGACCAATACTACTTCGACAGCTTTTACTAAATATTCTTTATACGTATCGTTCTGCAATAACGTAACGAACGAACTAAACACTACGGTATTTTCGTCGAAATCTTCTCTCAATGGTAAATATCTGAAGTAATCGGGTAAAATCTGAGCCAAAAAAAAGTACAAAGGAAGATAATAACGAGATTTGGCAAATTTACGCGTTCGTGATCAAAATTAAAATTCATCTTACGTCATTTAAAGGTAGCATATCCTTATTGACGACGATTAGACTGGCAATGGCGGCGCAAATGTTGTCTAAGACCATTGCACAGTTTTCAATTCGCAGCCAGTTTAACAATGAGACTGAGATATCGCTGAAATATCTGCACAACGTGTATATAAGGGAAACTATCATTTCCACTGAATCTAGCTTATAATACATTTGCGGTATTCTACAATTCGAAACATATAAAAAAAGGATACGAATACATTGCTTCTTTTCCATGTATCACCATTTGAGCTAAACAGAAAGCTACGTTGTTTCTCAAGTTCTCGTTAGAATCTTTCATAAGGGTGGGAAAAATGGGCGCGAATTCGATGGCAAAAACATTCATATAACTTCCTAGGTACTTGGCGCATAATCCCAATGTGGCCGATGTTGATTCGCGGATTTCATTAGTTTGATGTTTTTCCTGCGTAGAACATTACTCAATATTCATATTCTATCGCTACAAATCGATACGACAACAACTGAGAACTTTCAAACGTACCAGCAATTTGAGCAAATGTCTTTGATAACTAGAGAAATAAATCAGGAACGTATCGGTAGGCAAGGAGTCTCCTAAAAGAGGTATAAGTTCTTCGGCGGCGATAATTAAGTCTTCGGGCGAATAATGATCTTCGATTTCTTCGTCGTCGTCGTCGTCGTCGTTTTCATCGTCATCTTCATCGTCGTCACTATCGTCTTCTCTCATTTTGAGCTTTTGACAGTGACACTATCGAAAGCAAAAAAAAAAAAAAAAAAAAACTTACGTAAAAATCAATATTCTGTTTATATTTCAATTGCTGTTCAAGCAAACAAACCTTTTCAGTGATGACGGTTTTCACAACGCCTCCGATAATTGTACCATTTGTCGTCGTATTTCCAGCCGTAGGCGTTTCTTCAACAACTATGTTGGCAACTTGAGGTATATTTTTGAGTATTTTTTGGTATCCTTCAAGTACTGCGTATACAACGTCGACATTTTCGTCTTCTCTGACCACTCCGCTAAGTTTCGATATCAGTAATAAATACGTGTTAGGAATACCAGCTGCGGAAATGAACACAGAACGTACACTTACATCAATCTGTAATAAAATAAAACGAAAAAAAAAACTCTGAAATGGTTACGTACTCGATTGATCATCTGGGAAACATCTTTTAATCGATATATACAAATTAGCCAATGCTTCTATGGCGGCAGCTCGAATGACATTGTTTTCATGCGAAGATAGCGAATAACAAAGCATATAACAATGATTCAAGTACGGTTGGAAAGGAGCTCTGAAACAAGAACACGGCTAAAGTAAATATATACAACTCAGATGGGCTAAAATTATAAGACTAGACTAACCCAGTATTAAACGCAATGTTTCCCAGCGCCATAAGAGCTTCTTCCTTTTCTTCGATTATTTTCAAATCTCTAATAGCTAAAAAAAAAAAGAAGACAAAAAAACATGAGCTAGTTTAAATCATATACATGATTTGGAATAATGGCCGGAAGATACTCACGAGCTACTTTCTTTTCACTATCGTCGCCATCTAAAGTCATACCCTGAGCAGCGAGTTCTTCGACAGAAAAATCAGGATGCTGCATCAAAAATGGTGAAAAAAAATTAGCCACGGGCTTTGTGTGATGAATTGTTGCATCAGCTTGGCTGATACTTCTGACACTTACATAAGAATCGATTTCTTTGAACGAAATTTCCATCAGTTTTAAAACCCTTGGAATATAATTCTCCATTTTCTCTTTCATAAATTCTGAGCAATCAGAGAGCATCGAATACAATCCACTTCTCAGTTCACCGCAATTTTTCAATTCAGTTATGGTTAAAGTGACATTGACCACATCATCAACCAGTTGAAATTCATCTCCTTTGACGTATAAGCTTTTAAATAACGTGCCAAGAGTATCTGCGATGAAAACAGAACCAGCAGATAAAACACAATAATTCATTTCTTCATCATCTATTCGAATACACCTTACCAAAAGTTTGTACTTGCAACGGTAACTGATCATCGGGTAGATTATCAGCTAAAAATGGTCTAAGTACTTCTAGAACTGCAGAAAAATACTCTCTAAAACCTCTTTTCGTAGCAGCACCTGCACATCACACATAATATTAAATAATAATTTTCAGAAAATTCAAAAGATCGACTTTTCATCTTAGAAAACTCACCAGCTTGTCCAAGTACACTGATGGCTAATTCTCTGTAATGTATTTTAATCGACGAATTAACCACTCCTAATAACGTAGGTACCATGACAGGCAGGAGAGGTTCTAACGAACATTCTAAAATCTCGCAGCATTCATTTAACGTACAGAACATCTTCGGCACCATATGTCCTTCTATTCTTTTCAAATTAGCTTCCACATTTTGTAATAATTGTAACAGTAATGGAACCAATTCTGGTAAGAAGATATTAATTTCCGGTTTGAAAATATCTAAAAATCTCCAAAAAGCGAATAACGCTCCATTCAGAGATAAATAACAACTGGACGATAAGCCTTCGCGAATAAATCCGATGATTTGATTTAATCCGGCAGCTTTAATTTGAATCTTGCATTTTTCTACCAAGACTCCTAACATAATGTAGACGGCTTTTTTACAGAATATATTGTCGCTGGTGGCAGCTCCGTCTAAGATTGGCATCTGTACGAATGATTCCTTAATTAAATTTAAATTCCAGATAAATGGCAGAACGATAACATGGTCAGAAAATACATACCATGTACTTCATCAATATATCGGGATCGATTTCTGTGGCCAGAGTATCCAAAAGTTCAACTGCTCCATTAACTATACTTGAAGTACAATCGTAAACGTCATAGTGGTCTTTTCTTTCTTCAACAGATTTCGGCGAGCTGATAATTTCATACAGCGTTTGACATAACATCTGTAATATGTCTTTGTCCTTGGCAATTTTCTATAAATACAGAAATGAAGATCACTAAATGATATTAGATCGTTGATTTGTGATTTTGATCTCCAATAAATTTACTTTGGTTTTCTGGCATATAATACTCGATATTACATCGAGAATTTTACAACTGATTTCATCTACATTTAAAAATATGGCTGTTCTGAGAAGATTCTCGATGATGAATTTCAAATTAGCAGTAACAACACGGGGATAGGCATCTAACAAAGCTTCGAAAAAAGTTAAACATTCGATAGAACGATCAGGTCGATTTCTAGTACTTTGAGCTTTGATAACTTCTATCACCGATGGGATTAAATATTCAAAGTTTTGCGCTACCTGTAAAGTTAAAATCAAGCTAAATTTTTCATTTCGACAACCCTTGATCTGCGATATGATAACTTACAGCTTTATCTTTGGCATGAAAACACAATAGAAAATTTTTCATACTGATTACTGTCAAGTATGCTAAAGGTGATCCGTAATATTCGGGTTTGGTTAAAATCGAACCAAATACGTTCATCAAGGCAGGAACATGCAATTCAAATAATCCTGTAGCGTGTTCTGTTAAAATACTGAGTACGAACATGCCAAGCTGTAACATGTGTCAAAATATAACGCAGGTTTTTATTTACAATTGGTTATATACCGCTATATACCTCTCTCATTTCGGTCATTCCTTCAAATCCGATCGTTTCTTCGATAAGTCGAAATAATTCGGGCCATCCATCTGGTTCGTTCAAGGCGATTTGGCCAGCAGCTTGAACGATAACAGTTTTCACTTTCTTTTCTGGTTCTTGATGGATTCGTTCTAAGACGCTTTCTTTAATTCTAGGCAAAATATTTCAACATAATGAACGTAGTGAAAAGGAATGAATCGATGAAAAACACATAATACAACATACCTTTGCCTCACTTCGTCTGGCAATTGATTCCATTTCTTTTTCTTTTGTACCATTTTATAAAAGTACATAGCAGCGGCTTGGCGTGCATCTGGATTACTACTGTTTACGACTACGCTCCAGAACTCATGGAATGCCGCAGGTATTTTCATTACTTCACAAATATGTTTAGTAGCCTGAAATCAGAACTTCCATCCATGTAACACATTCAAGTGTTTCGTTTTGATGTAAATAAACACCTCAACTAAACCATCGCATGATTATATTCATTGATAGTAGTCGTTTATAAGGATTAAAGTGAATAAAAGTAATACCTGTTTTCTTTCTTCATTATTGGCGGACAGAGATTTCGTTATTACTGCTTCCATTATAATGTTCAATCGGAGGACTGATGGATGGTTTTAATATTACAATAATGCCAATTTAACATAGAAAACACCACAATATTAATAAAATCTTCATAATACAGTTGACCAACGAATTACAACTGGATTTTTAACAAATTTTATGAAATTAAATTCACGTTTTTTATATTCGAACTCGTAACTTTTGTAGGGACTTACAAAATCGACGGGATGAATCTCAGCCTCGTGTTTTCGTTCGGATATAGCGAAAATAATGGATGGATGGGAATATGTTATCATCGAAAAACAGTATCAGAACCTGAAACGTGCTTCACTGGAAGTAATCTTCAGTTTTGATATGCACTTTTCTCTTTTGTTATAAATCTCTAAACTCTAATTATTCAGCTTTTATTTTGAATTAAAACTCCAATCTGCATTCCGTAGTTGAACTTTAAGTTTAACAAAATTCAAAGGTTGAAAATAGAGTTCTTGACAGGTTTGAATATTTTGAATAATAATAATTAATACTTACTGAAAATTGAACCAAAGAACTTTCGAAATATTTATTATTATTTCATGCAAATTCTAAATTTCAATTCAAATGTATAATTTTCTATATTTTTCAATTTTATGTTTTATGAAAATTATGACGGAAGTGGCGAAAATTCAATAATGACAGTAAAGTAAAGAGTAGTATGTAGTATCTCTGATACTGGGACACGTTTTTCCCCATCGCTCAACACCTATTTTTCACTACTTTAAGCCCTATTTTTATAT
>FIZR01007069.1:0-13965 GCA_900060175.1 Ferrisia virgata
TACATTAAATTCGTCATATTTTACGAACCATACCATCTATGCTCCTAATTTTTTTTACCAAAAATACTATATTGTATTTACCCCCTTTTGGTGCAAACTAGAAATTTCTACAGCAGAGCCCCTGCAATATTTTGCATAGTCAATCTATGCTACCTGAATCCAACCTGTGTTGCTCTACTTGTGGTATGAAGGAGGTACTATTAAGACAAAACACCCTATATAAAAAACGATAATTCTGACTCCATCGAAAATAAGACCTCTTTCCTACCTACCCCCTCCTCCCAATCCACAACTTAATATGTATTGTTCGCTTCACCTTTTCAAACATTTCATTACTTATCGTAATTTTTTCTTTGATTTTGTGTATTACAGGAGCGTCGCCGTATAGTATGGGTCCTACATCGCAAGGTACACCAACGCCGATGATGTCGCCAGCACCTCCCGGTGGTCCGCAAGATAGCATGGGCTACAGTCTCAATATGAATGGTAACGATTATGCTTCTCCAATGTCTGGTTCGCAGGTACAAATTACATTTATTACGAGGAAAAAAAAGGCGTGTAGTAGTTGGAAACGATACGAAACGAAGCGAAGCGGACGCTAGTGAGAATGATATCGAGTACGGAAGCTGTAAGATCTCTGACTCTGAGAGTTGATGATCGCTATTCTCGCAATTTTACCCTTTGTACTTCTACTATACGGGTGAATATGTATTGTGTAGTGTAGCCAAGTGAGATGGATTTTCGTCAAAATTCAGGGCCATCTCGAGCTCTCTCGCGCGGCCTCGCCCCTTTCCATTTATTTATACTCACTTATCTGGTTACCTGCGTCATGCGTCATGTGGTGGTAAAAATTCCATCGAGAGTCGTTAATTAGCGAAAAATTTTTCGCGCACCAAATAAATCATATTTCAAAGTAATCTGAAAAAAAAAAAAGGAGATAATAATTGAATTGATCGTATCGAGAGTACGAGAGAGTATTATACGAAATTTTGTTGCGCCAGTGTTACATACTCGTATATGTAATGTACGACGAGTACATGTGTGTAAGTATTGTAAAATATATGTAAGTAAATGTAGCTCCCCAGATGAATGATAAGGAAGAAGAGGAGGAGGAGGAGAAAGGAACGGGTACGAGTATCTCTATTCCTCGTACCAAGTTTGATAAATGCTGAAATGAGTTTTGAAGAATGGCGTAATTAAAAATTTTGACAGGAGCTGGTTTGCGCGCACACACAGCGTTCATTGTTCTGGTTGATTATACTACAGCAGGTCTGCCAACCTCAGTCGAACCAGAAAATACAATATTATTATAAAGTTGGCGTATAATTACGTAATTTTTTTTCTCTTTTTAGGCTATTACTTTATATTTACTACCTATATAAGATGGAATATCTGTACTCTTTACCTATACATATCTCGTCGTATCAGTGATCGTAATTTATACGTGTAACTTATACGACGAGTTATTTTTTATTTTTTTTAATTTTATGCTAAAATCAAAGATTCGTTTTGTAATGTAATTTTTCTTTTTTCTTTTTCGTTTGTTACAGCCACCATATTCTGATGGAGGGATAGGGTACGATCCGATGGGACACCAAGTAAGTGTCATTTGATGCGTATAGGTCGATGCATATCAAAGACATTGTGACGATAATGACGAGTATCTGAGGTTCAAATTTTCCTATCTATAATACAGACTTTTTAGGTTCCGAAACTTCCCTAAAAAATTCATACATATTTTGCCTAACTTTTTGGGAGCAAGGGGTGTAAAGTTTGTTTTTTTTTGCCAATTGCTTCCCGAATAACGTACTTACAAAAAAAATGTTGGAACAAAAATTATAGTGAATTAAAAAACAAACATTTTTGCTTCTATGACTTTTTTTGCCAGAAAGTCGCAGGGAAGTGCTAGGACGTTCAGAAGAAAAATATTTTTGAAAATCTCCTATATTGATTCGGAATAATTATCAAAAATCTGCTCAACGCATTTTTAGTGGCATTTTTCTTATAAAGTACTCTACACTTTTACGTAAAATAAGAAAAATGTTAAACCCTATCCTTTTACCGGGGAGGGGAGGGGAGGGGGAGATCGCTTCTCAAAAAATTGAAACGTTCTCAAGGAATATGTCCGTTATAATTGAAAAATTGGTTCAGACTAACGTTGTTGAGCGTTAAACGATAAACAATTTTCGTTTTTATATTTTTTTTCTAGATGGTCATATGACGAAGCTGAAGTGAAAAAAAAAGAAAAGTGACGCTTAAAAATTTTTCTCAAAATGAATAAATTTCGCCTAGGCGAGTCAAGAATGTATTTCAGTGAGCCAAAAATTGAATGAGTCTGGTACATGGTATTTTGTGGTCGCGAAATTCGATTTTGACAACCATTCGAGCGTTGAACTCAAATTGGGCTCCTGATGGGGAGGCTCAAAATTCAAAATTCGCCAAATTTTGGACATTAGATTAGTATTAATTTATTGAACTTGAAAATTGTTTCAAACCCTAATAATTTCAAACCCCCTCCCCCCCCCTCCAACCGTCGAAAAACTCGTATACTAAAAATGTACCTAATTGTGCGCATTTTGGAAAATTTTGAAATTTTAACCCCTCCCTCCCACTTCTTTGGAACCTGATTTTAGTTCAAAAGCTTAAAACATTCGTTAATCTGGAACAGCAGATTTTAGACCTTATAAATCGACACCAACGTCCGAATTTTGAATTTTAAATTTTGAACCTCCCCTGCAGAAGCACAATTTGGGTCCAACGCTGAGATGGTTATCATAATGGAATTTCGCGACCACAAAACACCATGTACTAGACTCGTTCATTTTTTGGCTCATTGAAGTGTACTCTTGACTCGCCTAGGCGTAATTTATTCATTTCAAGAAAAATTTTCGAATGTGAATTTTCTTATTTTCCCCATAACTCCGCTCCGTCCCATGACCATTTGGGAAAAAAGTTGAAAAAATAAAAATGTTCGTATTCTAACGCTCTACAACGTTTGTCTGAATCAATTTTTCGAATTTTTTTCATCATAACGGACTTATCCCTTGAAAAAGTTGGAACTTTCTGAAGGGCCCCCCTCCTCTTTCCCCCACTTTGAGAAAAGAAGACTGTGCAGCATTTTTCTTATTTTATATAATAGGGGGAAGCATAGTATGCGAGAAAAATGTGACTAAAATCAGATTAAGTAAATTTTTGAGAATCTTTCTGAAATGAGTTTTTTTTTGAGCACTCTAGCTCCTCCCCACGACGAGCTGTGGAAAAATGTCAAAGAAGTAAAATCGTTCGTTTTTTCACGCTGTACAACTTTAGTTTCAACACTTTTTTTGTAAGTGTGTTATTTGGGAAGTTATTGGTAAAAAAACCAAACTTGGTACTCTCATATCCTGCGTAAGGGTAGCAAACAAAATAAGCATAGATTTTAGGGAAGTTCGGGAATATTGAAATACATACTTCACACTACCTATTGATGAAATTTCCGCTTTACTTGAATTTTGATAGAGTTTGGGCTATTTTTAAGCTAAACTGACTGCACTAATATGGTTCTTGTAGTAAAGCGAGCTGCTAATAATACGATAAATGAGAACACCAATAACACACGTATGTAATCGATGACAAGACAAAGTGCTCAGCGTTCGGAGCTGGAGCTGGGTATATGAAATGAAGAAGAGTTTTCGTCTGTATAAAGACGTACGTTTGATTAATTGATCGCTCGACACTTACATACGCACAATGAAAAGATCCGTAGAGAGAGGACATTATAAATAAGACACAGTAAAAACAGATCGCGCCAAGGTTTTGATAAATGACAAATGCCTTAACATTAGTTAGGTGGCGCTAGTCTTTCTTCTTTTTATTTCTTTGTAGTGAATTTTTTTTTTTTTTTTCTTACGTTCTTTTTCAAGATCTTTGGTCTCGGTGTGCTGTTTATGTGCTACCTCGTTTACAACTTGATTAATTTCAAACGTTGATGAAACATTCGCTGTCATTGCATTATTACCGTTCGTTCGTGTTCGTGCACGTGCACATGCTGCACACGTAGGATTTTTCTACTCGGTTGCCTATGGTTTGGCGTGTAGTGTACCTACCTGTCTGCCTGTAACGAGATATAGAGTCGTTATTTTTATTATTTATTTTTTTCTTCCCATTTTTTTGTAACGAGTATTTTTTGGTCGCATTACTGATTGTATATCTATCTTGTAGCTGCCTGCATATTAATTCAGGGTTGCCAATGAATATCAAAAAGGGAGTGCTGACAGAGGAGCCGTCTTAACTGACTGGCTTCAATTTGAACGAAACTTAGCTAGATGGAAGGAGCATGTACAAAAACTATCGCCAGCAAATTTTTCCTTGTGGAGTTTCATTTTTGGATTTTTGGCAAATTTTTGAATTTCTTCAGCCAGATTTTCCAGTTTTGGCATATTGTTAATGAAAACTAGACGATTACGGACTATCAACTTATTGGGGGGGGGGGGGGTATTCGAAATTCGTTTTGGGGTTCTAGAAGACTACTGAGAGGACGGATCCTAGATGTGCTTTTCCGAGGTTTCAACTTTTCAGTCCCCTTGAAATTCCTTACAGCATCCAAAAATGGGTTTTTGGATGGCTTTTCTTCTTTTGAGTTTGTCCCACCCATATCTCCCCTCCAAATTGAGCTAGGAGGTTGAAATTTGGCTGGTAGATTTCATAGGTGTCCTATATGTGCCTTTTCAGGGTATCAGTTAATGATTCCAATATCTACCTGTACCTCTACGACCCTACTCCTACCATTGCTGAAGAAATATATATCCCAGAACACATCTTTTTTTTACTCTATGAATGGAAAATGTACATATCTGCTTTACCAAAAAGCAACGCATTGTGATGCTTCCTTTTTTTGAAAAAACGGAGAAAAAGTTGATTGCTGTTCAACCTGAATTTCACTGTTGAATATATAAAAATTTTCAGGCGTTCTGGAGCCTTCAGCAAGAGTTATAATTTCTGCAGGGTTTTTAAAATGCTGCAGAACAGTCGAATGCGAACTTCAGCTGATAATTTAAGGAAAAAAGCTGCTCTAGTCTAATGAAATTGGCCCAAATAGGCGAGGATAAAATTTTCAGCGACTAAAGTTCATGTCCGGTCATTGTGGAACATTTTGAAAATCCCGAATAAATTAAAACTTTTGTTGCAAGCTCCGCAGCATCTAGAAATTTTTATATACACAACATTGTGGTTTAGTAATGACTCAGTCTATTCAATTTTCTAATTTTTCAAACCTTTGAGAAAAACAATTTAGGACTTTTCCCTTCTGGGGAAATAACATGAATTGCAAATTTCATTCATAATCATCTTTCATCGCGAGTTTTTAATCAAAAACTTCAAATCAAAAACATTTTCTCTTCTCTTCACTCCATTTAGACATTTGATTTTATTATTGCCTAAGAAAATAAAAATCATGTTATCATTTTTATTTTTTATTTTTCTTATTTTTCAATTTTTAAACTTTTTTTAATTTTAATTTTTCAATTTTTGAAATTTTTTATTTTTAAAATATTTTAAATTTTATTTTGCTGTTTTTTAATTTCTTTGTTCTCTATTTTTTAATTTCTTTGCTTTCTATTTTTTAATTTCTTTGTTTTCTATTTTATGTTATTTTCATTTCAACTTTTTCATTTTTCAATTTTTTTAATTTTTTCATTTGACTTTTTTTTCAATAATTGGGCATATCCGTGTCAACATTTTAACATGAAGTGCAAAAATCATTCATAATCATCTTTCATCGTTAGTTTTTGACCAAAAGCTATAATTACAAATTAAAAAACGCCACATTTTCAGAAATCTATCCCAGCTCTAAGACTTATCCGTGTCAAAAAATTCTTCTGGAGCCTACAAAACGCTTGAAAAACAGGATAGATTAATTCGGAATGTCAATATTTGGTAGAACCCAATTTTCTGCCATATAACTTCACTAGATCATTTTTTCCCCAAATTTTTCTAAAATTGAATTGACAATTCTGAAGTGAAAAAATACACAAATTCTGTTCCCCATTTGCTACTCTTTGATATTTTTCTAATACTTTCCGCAGATTTTACTAGAATCTATTAATAACTGTGATTAGAACTACAGATATAAGAACTTCAAGATGCCCATCTGCAGGCTACAGCGATAAGAGGATTAAGGAAAACTCCCATTGCGAAGTTGTTCACAACTATAGCTGTTAGGAGCGCTGCTCACTAAATTTTATGGAGGCGAGATCTAGAAATCTCTTTACTTTAAGTGGTCAAGATCTAAGAATTTGTAAGTCGTGCCGTAAAGTCATATAGGATTCCAGTCTAGGGGAAGAGCAGCTCCTAATTGAAGGATAGCAAGGATTCTTATATTAGCGCTTCTACAGAGTAAACTGTGAGTAACTGTTTACTGGTTTCCCTAATGCTTCGGACCACCATACGGGCATCTTGAGGCTCTAGTGTCTATAACTAAAGCTATTCAAAAGGAGCATAAGGGTTTTACAGTATGTTTCACCACGTGGTACATCAGTTGTATAGCTCGGTGCAACAAACATGTAAACGTAAAATTCTCTGGTCCAAAGGATAATTTAGAGTGAGGCTACTATAGATACTGAAACACCAAGATAGGAATCTCCTGCTCCCGGGGTAAAGGAATTACCGGTTTAGAGCTCCGCTTGTTTTTCCCAGTAAAAGCACTGCTCATTAATTCCGGCTCGATGGCAGCTCGACGCCCGATGGTCATTGGTCACTCAGATGTTATTCTTTCTCTAGATAGAACATACATAAAAGTCTCAAAGAATCTTTGTTTCTTCTGCATCTGAGATCTTCACCAATCAGAAGTGTAACAAGATGAACAGGAATTAGTGAACGGCAGAGATCCGGAGGGAGCGGGTCTGGTGCCTCTGGCTCCGGCTCCAAGATTTTTAAATGAATCCGTCTAGCTCCAGCTCCCACTCCCAAAATTTTTAATAAGTGACTCCAGCTTTGGCTTCAAGAAGTTTTAGCTCCTTCAGTAGCATCAAAAATACCTCCAGGAGTCCGGTTCGGAGGGGGCTCCTGAGTTATCAAGTCGAATAACTCAGAAGATATTTTCAAATACTCTCTACTTATAAGTGAGGTACAAATTCTTTCATTCCCATAACCATCATCATCATCTTATTTTAATTAATACTTCCAAAATTTCGTTTAAAAAGAATAAAAAAATTCACAGATCCGGAGGGTGAAATTTTGGTCTCTCCTGCTCCGACTCCAGGCTTTTTGATTCAAGTCCCTCCCAGCTCCAGCTCCGGAAAAATTGACCAGACAGGGCCCTCCTCCCTCCACCATCTGTCTCCGCTCCGGATCCATGGTGAATTGCGCTCTTAATAAAGAAGTCTTGAGGAACTCCGAACCAAAAATTTCCCTAATCGTCTTACCGCTGTACCAGCTGATTCCCATTTCGGTGTTCCATAGAGTTAAGCAAGGTATCTGGTTTTCCGAATCCGATTTTCGATTCGGATAGTAACCGTTTATCCGGTTTGTCTAACCAGTTAGCTTGAGAATCGAAAGCTTTTATAATGAACGATTTTGACCGTTTTACATGACCGATTTGATCTTTTCATTTTTCGTTCTTCGTATGAATCTTTTTTTTTCTTTCACCTGATTGGCTGGTGATAACAACGACCAATCACTGGAATATTTTGATTATAACCGGATGCAATCTGGTTTTTTTATTCGGTTAACCGGTTATCTAGTGGGTTTGACTTTAGTGTTTCAGTGTTTATCGGTGCTACGTTTGCGAATTCACAATATGATTGAAAGGGGCCCGATAGCGACGCAACTTTACCGCGTGATCGTAGTGGAATGTCGAGCGCGACCCGTATAAACGAGTTGGCCCGAACGCGCTCGACATTCCACCACGATCACGCGGTAAAGTTGCGTCGCTATCGGACCATCTCAAGTGAACTGTGAATTTTCAATGTAGCAACGCTCAAAATTATTTTTTTGACTTGAAAATTTTTATGATGTATTTTTCACCGAAGTAGAACATGTTTAGGGTGTGAAAAACATAAAAAATAAATAAATAAAAATTTTCAACTGTATTTTTGAACCGTGCTAATGAACAATCATCGGGCTTAAACCGACCTTCGCCATTTATTGAAATTTCTTTCATTTTCCATGCAACTGCAAAAAATATATATATATATATAATTAACCATTTTTCATTTCACATTACGTTGGCAACCCTTTTCGTTTGAATTATGCGAATGAATTAAATATATACACAATATAAAGTTTAAAGATACCTACAAAGGGGTTGAAATTTCATCGTGTCGAGCAGTGAGTTAGAGTAGCTATGTTGAAGGCAGCTACCTATCTCGTTTCGAATTCGGATTAATCTACCTATAACGAATGAGTTGAAATATTCCGAAATGTAATTAGAAGAGTGCGCCGGTCCGTGCTGTACCGCGCCGCGTCCCTCTTACCGAGGTATTAAGATTGGCTGAGTAGGTAACAACGAGAAAACTCGGTGGCTTGGGTGAAAGGTAAAGGTAAAAGTAGCTCTACCAACAGTAGGGTGAATAAACCCCCGCGCGCGTATAAATTACACGGTTTCGTTGTTGCAGGTGATTTGTAGTACTAATCTGGAAAAAAGCTCATTTCGTAATTATACTGAAATAGAAAAGGTATGTGTCGGGTGTGTTTATATTGTACGCGTACCTTACTTATGTACCTAGCTAGCTACCTACCTACCTACCTATATATACCTACTTATTGTGGGGCATGCAGCGCTGCCAGCTTCGCTTCAGATAACTATTATACGTACCGTGTGTATGTGTTGTTGTATACCTACAATATAATACTGCAAAATAATACAAAATACGACTATTATGGACCAACAGCGTGTGGGTGGACTGGAGGTACCTTATATGTAGACCTAGCGTTTGAAGAACAAAATGAAAACACGCTTCATTATATAGGATTTTTGCAGGCTGTTAGTCTTACAGTTACCTATAGTCTTCTCGTTTACACGAAAAGCCGTAAAAATTTATGGATACGTTTCTCGTTGTTGGCAGCCAACGTGGATATTGTGTCTATTAACGAATTGCTAATGCGCTTTTCCAGAAATAAAGGCAGCTTTTCGTTTGTTCATTCGTCGTTGTCGCGTTTTCCCTCGTCGCGTCGGTGGCGTGTTTTGTTTTTTTGTTTTTTTTTTTTCTTTTCCATTTAATTGCAGAGGCTGTGAAAAATATGACTGAAATGAAGTTGAATTCATTTTCTGATTTTTATAGAAATAGTAAAATGGTCAAGATTTTTAGTTAGATTCGCTATTTTAAGCCTATCGATGGTAAAAGTGATGAAGTGAAGGATTTTACTACGTGTTCGAAGTTGTATAGTTTTTTACAAAGTTCATTTTGACCATTTTTTAGACACGTTTTTAAGTTTACTCTTCTCTTTAGTTTTGTTCAATGTAAGATTTAACCCAAGTAGAGAAAAATGAAATTTTTGTCAATGAAAAAAGAAAATTCGTGACATATTACAATCGTGAGAATTGAAATTTTTTTCCCAATCAACGATGAGGATAGGAAGGGTTCAATGTGGTTAAAAAGTCAAAAACCCTACAAAAAAAAAGCACATCCAGGGTCCTTACTGACTGTACATATCGAATTTCAACTTCTTAGCCCAATTTGAAAGGGAGTTATGCGAGGAACAAACATTAGAATTTAAAAAAAAAAAAAAAAAAACGACCAAAAAACCACAAATTTGGGGCTGTGACTGACTAGGTGCTGTGAGACTGAAAAGTCGAGACCATCCCAAAAGGCAAAACTAAAGTCCTTACGAAATGTACATATCCAATTTCAAACTTCTAGCTCAATTTGGAGGGGAGTTATGCGAGGTACAAATTTAAAAAATAAGAAAAAAAACGATCAAAAAATAACAATTTTGGGATTTTGAATGGGTGAAATGGGGCTGAGAAGTCGAGACCCTCCCCCTCCCCCCTTAAGGTACTACTAGGGCCGTCGCTACTAAATGTACATACCTAATTTTAAAGTTCCTAACTCAATTTGGAGGGGTGATAGGGGAGGAACAACCTTTTTTCAAGGCCAAAAAGGAGAAAAACCCTCATATCTCCCCTCCTAATTGACCCGAGAGGAATAATTTTTGGTGTTCTCGACTTCTCAGCGCCCTTTCGCCCAAAATAATGCAAAAGTGAATTTTGACCCAAGGTCATCCTTCTAATCGGCCGCCAAAGTGAGCCCACAGTAATTGATTTCAATGTTGGGAGGAAAAAAAATAAATATAAATATCTGACATGGTCAAAAATTGTCTTAATGGCCTTTTACGATTTCATAGAAAAAATCAGGCTAATTATAAAAAAGATTCTAGAAATTTTTCTCGCAAAATCGGTTTATTGTAAAGAAACATAAACAAAAATTACGAGAAAAAAAGTTGAAAAAATGAGTGAAAATTGACCTAAATTTGTGAAAATTTAATAAAAATGGATGAAACTGCAGAAAATTAATCACAAACGTGAATAAAAATTTAATAAAAATGTGTAAAAAGTGCAGGTAATTGATAAAAAATCATGAAAAAATGTTGAAAAATGGGTAAAAATTGAATTAAAAAACGAAAAAAAGATAAGTAAAAGGTGCAGAAAATTGATCAAAAATTAGAAAAAAATAGTAAAAAATAGACGAATATTGTCTAAATTAGGAAAATAAATTGTTAAAAATCGTGGAAAATTGAGTGAAAATTTTGCTAAAAAAATCGGTAAATAATGAAAAAATGGCGTTGAAATTGGAGAAAAAATCGATTAAAAATGGAAAAATGTGCCAAAAACTGAACTAAAATTTGAAAAAAAAATTGTTGAAAATCATCAAAAAAGTACGTGTGAATTTGGAAATAAAAAATGGTAATAATATAAAAAAGTAAGGATTGAGTGAAAATTCGGTAAAAATTCAACGAAAATACGTAAAAAGTGCAGAAAAATGATCAAAAATCATGGTAAAATGTTGAAAAATAGACGAAGATTGATTTACAATACAAAAAAAAATACTTGAAAATCGTCGAAAATTGATTAAAAATTCAATAAAAAATACGTAAACACCGCAGCAAATTGATCAACGATCACGGAATAATGTTGAAAAATGGGTGAAAATTGATCTAAAATGTGAAAAAATCATCAAAATGCAAGCAGAAATTTCACAAAAATGGGTATAAAGTGCCAAAATTTCTTGAAAAATAGGTGAAAAGTTCCAAACATTGATCGAAAATTATGACAAAATATTGAAAAATAGATGAAAAATTGACCTGAACTTTATGAAAAAAGCGGTTTGTTAAAATTCGGCTTAAAATTGGTAAAAAAAAGCGAAAAGTTGATCAAAAATTACGAAAAAACGTTACAAAATTTATGAAAATTGACCGAAAATTGGTCTAAAGTGACAAAAAATTAATCAAAAAAGTTTGATCAAAAAAAAATTGTTGAAATTAATCGCAAATTTGGTAAAAATTTGGTAAAAAAGTACAAAATGTTCGGAAAATTGATCAAAAATTGAGAAGTATTGTTGAAAATCATCGAAAATCAAATGATAATTTCAAAAAAAAAAAAAAATGAGTAAACAGTACAGAAAATTGATCAAGAATTTTGGAAAATGGATGAACATTGACTGACAAAAATGCGTAAAAAGTGCGAAAAACTGATCACAAATAAAAAAAAAAAATTCTTAAAAAATTGACGAAAATTGAACTAAAATACGAAAAAAAAATATTGAAAAAATTTATTAGGTACCCTGTTTTGTGGTCCTCTTCACAGCCTTGAAGAAGTAATTTTTTCGTGTTTCTTGCCTTTTTTCTAGTTTATGCCTCACATCTCCTCTTCCCTACCTCCCTCCCCTTCTGTCGACCAACTTTCTTTCCTCTCCTCCTCTCCCCCCCCCATGGAGCATGAATGTTGAAATTTGTCACACAAAAAAAATTTAATTAGATGGCTAAAATATGTCTTTTTTGAGGTTCAGCCAATGACCAGTTAATCAACCTTTATTCCTATCACAAATTTAGGAAAATCAGTCTGAAAAAGCAATGCATTTCAATATTTTTATTTACTCGTACCTCAGAAATAAAACAATGTCTACAAAATTCTCAAAAAAAAAAAAAAAATCTGAAAAGAAAACAGAGAAATTTATTAGTCAAAAGTTTCATTCGCTTTAAACCTTGTCAAATCAATGCCGACGAATTGTACGCTGTAATTTTACATTTAGAAAAATTTCGAACTCATCACGTAATCGATATTATAATCTTCGAAATTACCTGGATCAGATTAAATTTCATAAAAAATACATACAACCGCAAGATACCGACAATAGCACACACAAAAAAAAAAACATGTTCTTCAACTTGGAAACTCGTCATTCATCGGAACAATCTCGATATCACCGTAGATACCCAACCACCTAGGTGGAGAAGTACACGTGGAATAATTCCACTACGCCCACACGACCACCGATTACTTTACTCGTATTACTCTATAATTCAAAATATTTGTAATTTTTTTTCAGGGAGTTGTAACACCAAAAACATCCGGTTCTCCACCGATGAGATCAGACGGTTGGAATCCACCGAGAGAGCAAATACCAGACTTTCAACCATTGCACCCGGACGATAGCGGCGATTCTTCTGATATCGATATTAAACGACCTAAAATGTAGAATGGATATCTCACGACCTGATTCGTATACGAGGGCGTTATGCTTACCCCTTTTTTTTCCTGATTACAAACAAAGAAAATCATCATCTAGCAAATTGTATTAATCTCATATCAACGATTCTAAATGTCAAGCTTTCAAATCATCAAAAAATTTCACCATCTACAAAGAAAAACGTTACACGGTATCAAGACTTACTACTATGATTACTAAATGGAATACCTTTACCTAATCTACATATATTATACTTCTCTGTAACTATGTATTTTCGCACATACACAGACACACTCACACGTGATAATTTAAACCCAGTATACTTTTTTTTTTCATTTTTTAAAATTTAAATAATAATATGTATTTTCTTCTCTTGTGTTCTTTCACACTGGTATACGACTAAAAGAAAAAAAAAAATCTAAGGTTAACGATGTATACTTATTATTATAATTTTTTTATGTGTTTTCTGATTCCTTCTAAAATCAAATAGCTATATATATTTTTTTTTTTTATAATAGTTGTTACCATATAACTCGCCACAATGTATACTTTTACTTGATACGATTATTTCAATTTTCAATCTCGAAAATTATTTCTTTTAAGCAACGAATTTTGATATTTAAAAAAAAAAAAACAAACAAAAATACAGTATTCTGTATTATTATGGGTTTTCCAAGCAACGCAGTATACAAAATACGATATTACTACGCTTGAATTTACAAATTTCATTTTTATTTTGTCTATTTCTCTGTTTTGTTTTATTTATTTATTTATTTTTTTTTAAATCGTGCCTTTTCGACGAAATTTCAGTATACGAAATTGTTGTTAATTTTATTTTAGTTTATTTCCCTCCTTTTCCTCTTAATTTATTAAGTTGATCCGGGGAGGGTCGATCTTGCCTTTTCTTTCTAAGTCATCATCATGCAATTTTAGCACCTATTTTACCTATGGAATTTTTAAAAGTTGATTATTTTGTTACTCGTAACGATACGAAGATAATCTACACTTCACTCATATTCCTCCTCGCCCCCCCCCCCCCCCCTTTATAATTCGGCGTGTATTATAATGAAAGCTTGCGTGTTGGCCGTGCCTGTCATCAGAATTCATAATGTAATCGCTCTTATCGTTTGATCTTGGTTGGTGTGAATCATATACATAAGTACATTATGTAAATGTGTATTATTTGTCGAAATTTTCGAAGTGTTTTGTTTTACGAGACATAAACGTTGGAAAATTTCTCGACGAAAAAATTTCTTTTTCTTTTATTTTCTTTTTTTTTTTTTTTTTTTTTTTTTTTTTTTTT
>FIZR01007072.1:0-30274 GCA_900060175.1 Ferrisia virgata
AAAAAAAAAAAAAAAAAAAAAAAAAAAAAAAAAAAAAAAAAAAAAAAAACGCAAATAAAAACTTGTAACTTTTTCAGAAAATTTTAACTAAAATAAGCGAAGCACCCGAGAAGAAAAATATCAATTGAAGAAAAAAAAATCAAATCTTTAGTCATTTTTGGACAAAAAAAGGGGAAAGAATTCCAATTTGAAGATAAAAACAAGTAAAGCGAAACGATTACGTCACAAAACTAGGCACATGAGTGAGGGACTGTGGTGAAAAAACCACGAATGGCGATGAAGTGATTTGAAAGTTGTAACAATTAAAGTAAAGTACATGTAACGGTTTTTTTTTTCCTGAAAAATCACCACCATTTTCAACCAATTTTCAAAAACATCTTAATTTGACCAACCCCCCCCCCCCCCAATGAAATAATAATTTATCGTATCATGTTGTGCAACAAATTGATTATAAAAGAAAGTGACGTAAATACCAAGTGGAAGGGGAAAATTTGTGCAAGTTTGAACCCCCCCCCCCCCCCCCCCGAAAATTTTTTCAAGTTAACCCCCCCCCCCCCCGCGCGGTTTTTTTATGAAAAATCGACGGTGAAATTTTGCATATGGAGCTAAGAAATATGTCGAAAAATACATTTTTTGAAACGTGACTTTGAACAATTCAACAAACTCGTCCGCGACCCCCCTCCCCCCTGCAAAGTCCACTTTTCATGCTGAGCATCAAGAGCGTAGCTATTTTCTACTTCATGTAATGCTGGGAGGAGGAAATTTTCTGAACTTTTTACAGAAAGTTAAAAATAAGTACGGACCGAGTCAAGCGAGAGCGAAAATTTTGCAAATTTTTGTGAGTCAGAGGTCCAAAAATGAGTAGCTCGGCATATTTCTAAGCTCTAAACGCTGAATTTTACTGTTTTTTCGCGTATAAAAATGAATTTTTACGTTAAAAAAAAGCCTAGGGAGTGTTCAAAGTCCACCCTCTATTTACGCCAATGATAAATACAAATGTTTAAAGCTATCATCAAAAGAAACTAGAAAAATTACAAGGTGTCTCTTAGGGTGGGTCAAAGTTTGCTTTTTTTGTTGCGAAATGACCTCAAAAGGATGAGGTAAAAATTTCTGCCCTTCAACTTCTCTTTTAAACTTTCAAAGCTCACTTGAAGTTCGCAAATTTTCGATGAAAAAAAAAACGAAATT
This sequence comes from Ferrisia virgata, assembly GCA_900060175.1. Classification (NCBI taxonomy): domain Eukaryota; kingdom Metazoa; phylum Arthropoda; class Insecta; order Hemiptera; family Pseudococcidae; genus Ferrisia; species Ferrisia virgata. The sequence goes on from FIZR01007072.1 coordinate 1,189, forward strand.
ATTATCCTTATTTTGACACAAAATGACCATTGGCAGCATTTTCTCATCATTATCCCGTTTTCCAAGGATGTTCAAAAAAAAGTAATTTTTGCGATTTTTCACGATTTTCTGAAAAACTAGGAGGGAAATTTCGTTTAGAAAAACGCCTGCCTGAAATCGACGCCGGACATCGATTTAATATTTCATTTTTATCCCCCATAGTCGATTTTTTACAGGCCTTCAAAAAACACGATTTTTATAAAAAATTACGAAAAATGAAGGTTTTTGGGGGCTTGTGAAAAATCGACTATGGGCGAAGGTAAAAATGAATTATTGCACTTAATCGTGTAAAATTGATATCCTACATCGATTTAAGAGGGAGAGAGGGGATTCTCGAAAAAAAATTCCCTTCCTAATTTATAAGAAAATCGTGAAAAATCGCGAAAAATGACTTTTTTTGAACATCCCTGAAAAATGGGTTAATGATGAAAAAAATATCACCAATGGTAATTTTGGATCAAAATATGTATAATAATTTCTTCTTTTTTTTTTAAATTTCAAAAAAACTTTTTTTTAATTTTTTTTAATTTTTGTAAATATTTAAACTTTAAGTCAGCTTTGCAAATTTAAAAAAATTTATTTGCGGGTAGAAATTTTTACTACTTTATTTTGAGGTCTTTTCGCAACTTTTTTGACCCACCGCACGGAAGATTTTCAAAAAAAGCAAAATTCAGTCCATCTTAGTGTCTACTGAATTCGAAAAACAAAGTTTCTTACGTTTTTTTTCTGGGCTTAATACTGTTAACTGCAACCAAAATAATCAACAAAGACAATTTTTCATCTTTACCCTCCTTTTTAAGGGGGACCAGAAAAATGTTATTTTTCACACTTCTTGAAATATTTAAAAATAATTCGTGAAAAATTCAATTTTGAAAAATTTTTATTCGAAATGTGTCTAATACAGTTTTTTTAACTTATCTAAACCATTTCCGACGATTTTTACCTTGCTCTATTTTGGTTTCAATGCATTAAATAAGCTACACTATATCCATATAAATTAAAATTTTTTCAAACTTGAATTTTTTTCGAATTATTTAAAAATATTTTAAAAAGGGTTAAAAATAATGTTTTTTCGATATCCTTCAATAAGGAGAAGGGGAAAGGGGGGAGATGAAAAATTATCGTATTTTGCGTATAAATAACAGTATTAAACCCATTTTCTGATGAAATTTCTCAATTTCTGAAACATTTTTGGTATTCTTTTAGCTTTCAGCTTTGGCTGGGAAGGGTAAATTTGAACTTTGAAAGATGAAATTTTTACCGCGTTAGTTTGAGGTAATTTCACAACTATTAAGCACTACTCGTTGTCAATTTTTCAAAATTTGCAAAAATCAGCCCATCCTGGTTGACACTTTTGAAATAACCGCGAATAGCTTTCAGCCAATCAATTTTTAAAACCGATTCTCAACATCATTGAAGACACAAAGGTCTTAAATTTAGGTCGTATTTACAAAAAAAAAAAAAAATAGGAAAAATTCAACTACCATACCGATTTCTATATTAATTTGAAAACTCGAAGTTTGAATATCGGCTTAATTTTATGATCCAGCATCTCTGAACCTCTTCGCCTTTTTTTTTTTTTTCTAAAGCCTTATGAAAATTTTTAATCAAAATTTATTCAGCTTTGAAAACATTTTCAATTTACAGCTGCAACGGAGGAATAAAAAAAAAACACAAAAAATTAAACACCATTCAAACAACACCAAAAAAAAAAAACTCGATCGCCGCACAAAATATCTGTACACCTACTGATAATTTTAATCAACTTCAAAATGCAATTCTGCGGCAACATTGCGTACGTTACGTCGCTCTCGAATACGGTACCTCGTGTCCTTGAACACGCTTAAACTGTTTATAAGCATCAATCACAAAATAAATATCATTAAGGCTGAAAACTAATCCATTTGGTAAAACCGCACTTGCAGTAAATCTGCTCAATTTATGAAAACTTTTCAAAGAAAATTTTCAAAATTTTAGCAAGTTTTATCCAAGTCTCAGGTGTTCTAATCGGGTTAATCTATAGTGAAATACGATTTTAAGCCGATTACCGCGCCAACGATTTCTCCAGCCAAGCCGAATACGTCGCAGCACAGTATTTCAGCTCAGCCTCGTCGTCGATATAGGCATTTTTCAGCCCGCAGTAGACACAGATCAACGAGTAAATTTCCTTGCGCGGAAATCCCTTTTCAAACAGTAACACTACCGGATGTTGAAACTTTACAGCTATGAATTTAGAATGTATAAACTTGGCGAAGAAAATGAAATACAAAAAAAAAAAAAAAAAAAATCAAAAAAAAAATATTAAAAAAAAAAAAATTTAGGGGGGGGAGAAAAAAAAAAAAACCCCCCTTGGCGAAAAAAAAAAAATAAAAAAAAAAAAAAAAAAATCATAAAAAAAATATTAAAGAAAAAAAAATCTAGGTGTGGCAGAAGAAAAAAAAAAGCCCCCTCAATATTTTGTTTTCGCAAACACGTCGAGCGGAAAAATATACTACGCGAAGGTTTATCATACAAATCATACGAACTAATAAAAGTCCACAATTCTGTTACCTCCCCTTACTGCAAATAATTTTATTTACAGCTTCGAAAATACTTTTTTTCTCTTCTTCTTTCGCGAGAAATAACTACGTATATCATTTATCAAAAGTTGTTCGCGTAATTTGTACCGGTGGTGGGCGTAACCGTAGTCTATATATTTCCAAGTACGTCTATTTTTTCTCTCTCTTCCTAGCACACTTACGAGCTCGCAGACTCTAAATTCACCTAAAGGCGTAAGGCGTAATTCTCGAACACACGTATATAGATATACTATACCTAATTAAATATCAATTTTCGCACTCTAAAGCTTTTTAAAACTTTCGAATTTCTCGCCTACCCACACACACACAGCGTACTTATACGCCTAGGGTCAAGTAATTAAAAGAAATACACATGTTCGGGGGATAGCACCTGCGCTGAAAAAGCCTACGAGCCTTTTTTCAGAGTATTCATATCGTAAAAAAAAAAAAAAATACAAATACAAATAAAAAAATGCTTTCTTTTTTCACCTTACCGAACCATCATCATGCAACATGGAATGCCTTTTTATTATTATCCATACAGTCCATTATCATTCAAATGCATCCTTTTTATTTGACGATTACCCCGTCGATGCGATTTTTTCACGTAGAATTTTCAGCGATAAAATTGCTCGAATTGTATACGACTTGTGTGTTTTATCGACGACGAACCAGAACGTAAACTGGGGTTTTATACAGTCAAATGGCGGATACGCGTAGCTACGATGGCATCGCTTCGTATAAACGTACGGTATACCATATTCAGACTCCAGATAATACATATACGTGTACTTGAGGCCAATGAAGCAGCAATATTACCAAAAGGCAATCTTTTGTATAAATAGTACTCACCTGAAACAAAATACATAAAAAGTCTGTTAGTTTGTTTTGTCTTTTCTTATCTTTTTTCTATACTACGCTGATGTTCACTTTAAAACGAATACAGCTCGAAGAAATAGACGCGACAATTGTCGAGTTATGTAAATATCATCAATTCTTTTTCTTTTTTTTTCTCTTCTTCTTTGAAATGTTTTATTCTTTTATCGCGTATTTTGTAACCTATTCCACGCTTACAGCTCACCCCTCATCTTTTATATATTATTTGTTTTACGTATTTTCTCGAATATCTGACAATCTCGTAAAATAACGTTATTTTTTTTGACACGGATATGTTCTTAGGCGGGGAGAGGGGGGGTCATTATGCGAAAAAACCATCGCGTTTCTTCTGTGAAACGTCTTTTTTAGCATTGCCAATCGCAATAATTTTCCATGAAATTTTACAAGAAATTTTAAAGGTGGAAATTGACCTATAAATATGAAAAAAAAATTATTGTTCATTCACGAAAATTAAGAGTGAAGATTCGATCAAAATCGAAGATTGATCAAAAATTATGAAAAATATTGAAAATTGAGTAAAAATTTGACCAAAATGGGTGAAAAGTGTAAAAAATTGAACAAGCATCATGAAAACGCTTTGAAAATTGAATGAAAATGAACTTAAATCAGGTAAAAAATGGTTGAAAATTATTGAAAATTGAGTAAAATTTGACCAGAATAAATAATAAAAACTGCAGAAAATTACTCAAAAATTATTTTGAAAATCTGGGAAAATGGGTAAAAATTTACCTAAAATACAAAAAAAAAATAAAAAAAAAGATAATTGAAAAATTAGTAAAATTTTAACCAAAATAGTTGTAAAGTACCAGAAATTTATCAAAAATGTTGGGGAAAAAACTGAAAAATGGGTGAAAATTGACTTAGCATATGAAAAAATTTGTCGAAAATCAAAATTGCTATCCAATTTTTAATTAATTTTCGGAGATTTTCAAAGATTTTTTTCATATTTCAGGTCAGTTTTTACACATTTCCTTTAATTATTTTTCAAATTTTCGATGATCTTTAATGCATTTTTTTCACAATTTAGGCCGATTTTCACCAATTTCTTAACATATTTTACGTAATTTTTAATAAATTTACTGAAGTTATAATGCTTTTTGTTCAAATTTTAACTCAATTTTCGATCATTTTCAACGATTTTCTTCATATTTTAGGCCAAGTTATACCCATTTTCGTCAAATTTTTTTCCAATTTTCATTGCTTTATAATGTTTTTTTACATAATTTAGCTCAATTTTCACCCATTTTTCAACATTTCATCGTAATTTTCCATTTTTATCGAATTTTTAACTAATTTTCGATGAATTTCGTCAGTTTTCTTACATAATAGAGGTCAATTTTCACCCATTTTCAAGCATTTATTCATGATTTTTCATCAATTTTCTGCACTTTTTTCCCATTTTAGTCAATTTTCTTATTCAATTTTTATGATTTTTAACGAGTTTATTTATATTATTTTAGGTCGATTTTTATCCATTTTTCAACATTTTCTCGTGATTTTCGACAAATTTTTGGCACTTTTCATTCTTTTGGTAAAAATTTTTATTTATTTTTCCAGATTTTTTAATGAGTTTTGATTATTTTTCTATTCTTTTTACCTATTTTCGTCAAATTTTCGAGGATTTTTTCCTTACTTTGCGTTAATTCTACTCCAATTTTCAACATTTTTTACGATTTTTATTCAATTTACTACATTTCTTTTTTTCACTCTTTCTTCTCAAATGTTTAATCAATTTATTTTTTCATATTTGGGGTCAATTTTAATTAATTTTTTAATACTTTTCAGTAATTTTCGATCAGCTCTCTGCACTTTTCATCCAATTTGCTTAAATATTTACCCGATTTTCAATGATTTTTAACGATTTTTTTTTTCATATTTTTGGATTAATTTTCAACCATTTTCGCCAAACTTTTTTCAAATTTTAACAATTTTTTTCATAATTTGTTCCATTTTTACCCATTTTCCACCATTCTTTCGTAATTTTCGTTCAGCTTTCTGCACTTTTTATCCATTTTTTTATCCAATTTTTATTCAACTTTCGATCATTTTCAAAAATATTTTTCGTATTTTAAGCACATTTTCATCCATTTTTCAACATGTTTTGGCGATTTTCGATTAATCTTCTTCTGTTTTTTACTCATTTTCGTCTATTTTTTTACCCAATTTTTTTAATGTTTTTCAACAATTTTTTTCCAAATTTCCGATGATTTTCAACGATTATATTCATAATTGAGGTCAATTTTCACCTATTTTTAACCAATTTTCAGAACTTTTTCCTGATTCTTATCTAAAAGCATGGTCGGTTAAGAAGTGAGTGAATCGATCCTTTCGACTGGGATTTTCAAACCATCTAGTGGAAGTTGGTCCCGATGGTCTGAAAACTCGCTGGTAAAAATTTAGGTCCCCTAGCTCCCTACACCTTTGCACCAATTCTTAATTGGAATCTGCAAATGATAACGTTACAGACTAAAATAACTGAAATAAATCTTCAACAATATCGATTCAAAAAAGAAAGAATCGAGGCGAAAAATGGTGGAAAAAAAATTTCAAAATGAGAAGTACATAAAAAATGGGTTCATTCGTATTTTTTTCTTAAAACTGCAAAAACGAATAAAAATGAGGAAACTTTTCGGCGTACTTATAACATTCCAGATGAATAATTCACCAGGGAGCCATATTTTGATATTTTAAAGACTGACACTCAGTTCAAAGTTTTAACAAAATCTTTGTACAAGTATAATGTACATCATCGTTTAATTCTTTGAAAACAACAAACCGCAAATCGCACCGCAAATGAGAATGTTTAAATACATAAAAAAACTTACGAAAAGAATTGTCGTCATCGATCAAATTAAAATTAGCTGTCACTAATGCGATTAAAAAAGATTCGTTTTAATAGAACGAATCGTTTACCACGCCAAAATATGGGTATCTAACTAGATATCAAAAAAGATTTGAAATATTCGACAACAAAATCTGAAAATCTCAAAATATGCCTGCCAAAATTGAACTTTTGGTGATTTAAATTTTTATCCAGCTATAAGAATCTAAAACCCTGCAGCAGATTCAAAGGGGAGATGAATAATGAGAGGTATGAATGAAACCCATATCAAGCTTGTCAATGACTAATATGATGCCATTTTGGAACAAAACATGTTTTTTATTTCATTTTAATACCAATTTGAATCGCTGAAATCTTAAATACCAGGTTCAAGCAAGTAGAAAATCAACCTGTAATACACCCATTTCTTCATAAAATTTCAAAAATTTTAATACAAATTTTGAGACATCATTTTATAAATTAAAAATCCATTTTTTTCAAACGTCTCCCCAACCCCGTTCGCAAAGGGGGAAGGGGAGTATGTCAACGTTCCATACAGGGTATCAAAATAAAGTTTTTACGATGTCTAATTCGACGTATAACCGATTTGGGCTTTAAATGAAGGGAGAAGAAGGGATGGGAACAAAACTCAAAATTCCGAAAAATTTCATGTGGGGTATCAAAATATAGGTTTTCAAGTTTGTTAAATTTTGACCGTGTGACCAAATTGAGCTTCAACCTGGTTAGAAGAATGTTGAACTCAGAATTCCCATAATTTTGAGTAGAATATTACGTTTGATTACATCAAAATTATTTTTCCAACAGAGTTGCAAATATTTGCAAAAACTTTTTACCGGTCGTGAAACGTGATGGCAAAAGTTATTGATTTTTAAGCCGAACGTACTTACCATATCTCATACTTATTCAAAAATCAACCTCCATTAGCTAATATAAAAGCCAAGATATACGATCTTCAAACTTTTTTCACCTTGAAAAAAGTCAATCTACACGAAGTACTACAATGTTTCGCCCTTCCTGCAGAGTGGACGATTTTTTCATATAAATGCTGATGATAGCAGAGGATTTGAACATTCACTAATAACGTACACACAAGTCAAAAATCGACCACCTGAGATGAAGAATTCTCTCTTCTCCTCTTACACCTTCTAATAGAATTTGATATATATCTGGTTTCAACATTTCGACCGATTATTTGGTATTGGGGTCATCTATAAAAGTCTCAACTCTCGTCGAAAAATTATCTAAATTCGATTCAGTTGTTTCAAGTGCATAGCATACGAAAAATGTCTCGATTTAATAAAACCATGTTAAAACCTATACCTAACTTTTTAAGTTAATATCCTATACTTCTTACTACTGTTCAAACTTTCCGAAGTATAATAAATAGATGGAAGACGAAAAAATCGGAAAATCTTTCCCAAAGATGGATACAGCTCCATTAAAAGGGGAAAAAAATCTTATTCGAATAGTTTATTCGATTTTTACTAGAACACATACTATAAGTCAGCATGTATCCTACAACTTACGACTTTCTACGACATTTGACGCTGACGATACCATAACGATTCGTAAAACGTTTTTCTATCACATTACGAAATTCCGGTTGTACATGTTTTCAGACGGTTGGTAAGTAAGTATACGATTATAAGAAGAAAAAAAAAGTCATCTGTATCGAGCACAAACAAAAGGTCGAACATATATTTTACAAATGCTATTTCTGTCCGATGCGATGGAAAGCAGGTTGATATATTCGAGAAGATTACCGAGTATAACTTATTTCTCTTCCTTTTTCTTTGCTATACGTTTTATGTATATAATGGTCACAACAGATAAAAGATACATCGCATCGTATAATTCGGATACAAAACATATAAAAGTCTGGATGAAAATTATTCGAGGCGAGGTATTATTTTACGTTTTTAGTCCGATTTTTTACGTCATATTGTAAACGAAAAACGAGGCTATTGCAATCTATCGACTAATGGAAGATGAAGGAAGGGGGAAATATCAATAAAATCCGTTTCGGATTCCTAGAAGGTCATTAAGACGATTTTTAGCCATGGCAGATATTTATTTTAATTAATTTTATGGTTATTTTTTTTCCCAACATCAAAATCATTTACTCCACTCGATACTGACCAATATCGCTCCAATTCGGTCAATGGGCATAGTTTGGCAGTGGTTCAGATATATATATGAATGTGTATGAACTTAGGTCAAAATTCGGTTATGCAAAAATTTGGGGGAGGGGGTACTGAAGGATCAAAAATGCAAAAATTATGTCATTTTGAGCCAATTGGTAGAGAATCCAAACTTGTATAACATATCCAAAAATCAACCTCCTAAGACAATTAGAAGGAGAGATATGGGAGTTTCCCCTTTTTTGACCTTGAAAAATGACTGTTCGTCCCCTACCTACCCACCAAATTGAGCTAGGAAGTTGAAATTCAGTTTGTACATATAGTTATAGCCCTACATGTGCCTTTTGGGGGATCCAACTTTTTAGTACCCATTGTACCCCCTCACAGCATCAAAAAAAGCGGGTTTTGATGATAGGTTTTCTCATTTTTTAGTTTTTTGAGTTTGTTTCGCACATAACACTCCCTAAAATTGAGCTAAGAAGTTGAAATTGGAAATATACGTTTAGTGGGGGCCGTAGATGTGCCTTTTGGGAAGTCTCAAATTTCCAGCCTCATTTCACCCCCTCACAGCCCTTAATATGTAGTTTTTAGTCGATTTTTCTAATTGTTAGTTTGTTCTCGCATAACTCCCCTTCAAATTGAGCTAGGAAGTTGAAATTAGGTAGGTGTATTTAGTAGAGGCCTTAGATGTGCCTTTTGGGGATTTTGACTTTTTAGCTCTATTGTAGCCCCTCACAGCCTCAAAAAGTGGTTTTTTGATAGGTTTTTCTCATTTTTTAATTTTCTGATTTTGTTCCCCACATAACTCCCTCCAAATTGAACTAAGAAGTTGAAATTAGGTATGCAGGTACTTTTAGTAGGGGCCGCGGATGTGCCTTTTGTGAATCTCGACTTTTCAGACCCATTTCATCCCTTTACAGCTCCAAATTAGTGGTTTTTTGGTCGTTTTTTCTCATTTTTTCGGTTTGTTTCTCGCAAAACTCGCTTCCAAATTGAGCTAGGAGATTGAAATTCGGCATGCATATTTAGTAGGGACCCTAAATGTGACTGGGGAAGAGAGGTCTTGATTTTCCGGCTCCATTGCACCCCCTCATAGCCCTTAATATGCGGTATTTAGTCGATTTTTCCAATTTTTAATTTGTTCTCGCATAACTCCCCTCCAAATTGAGCTACGAAGTTAAAATTAGGTACGTACATTCGACTTTTTAGCTCCATTGTACCCCCTCACAACCCCAAAAAAATGGTTTTTGATGAGTTTTTCTCATCTTTTAATTTTACTCCTCACATAACTCCCTCCAAATGGAGCTAAAAAGTTGAAATTAGGTATGTAGGTACATTTAGTAGAGACCCTAGATGTGCCTGGGGGGAGGGTCTCGATTTTTCAGCCCCATTGCACCCCCTCACAGCTCTTAATACGTGGTATTTAGTCGATTTTTCTAATTTTTAATTTGTTCTCGCATGACTCTTCTCCACATTGAGCTAGGAAGTTGAAATTAGGTACGTACATTTAGTGGAGGCCTTAGATGTGCCTCTGGGGGGGACCTTCACTTTTAAGCCCCATTGCACCCCCTCGCAGCCCTTTATATGCGGTTTTTTAGTCAATTTTTCTAATTTTTAGTTTTTTTCCGCATAACTTCCCTCCAAACTGAGCTGAGAGTTTGAAAATAGATATGTGCAATTTAGTAGGGGGCCTACATGTGTCTTTTGAGAGTTTCGACCTTTTAGCTCTATCCCCTCCCCCCGCACAGCCCTGCATATGTCATTTTTTGATTGCTTTTTCTAATTTTTACAGTTTATTCTTCGCATAGCTCCCCTCCAAATTGGACTATGAAATTGAAATTAGGTATGTCCCGTCTTTAAGGACCATATTTATGTCTTTTGGGGGTTTCGATCTTTTAGCCTCACTGAACCCTTCCTACCCGCAATGCTGGTTAGGAAATGTTTTCAATTCTCATGATTGTAATATGTTACGAAAATCAAGCGGAAAAAGCATCTCAAGCGATGCTTTTTTTTTCCTTTTTTATTCGCATTTTGTATTCGACGATTGATGCAATTGTTAACGAATATTTTTTTTTTGTTTTATCTGTTTCTCTTTGCATTAGAATTTTAATTACACGGATACGTGTTTAATAGGTATAGGTATCTGTAATGTGCATCGATGCGAGAATTTAAATCGAAACAATGAAAACTATATAGGCGAGTTAATTTTAAACATTTTACACAGCTGTAGTTACGGTGTACTTGTAGACATAATATGACTAACCTTTGATGTAGGCAGCATTTTTTTTTTTATTATCGAATATTTACAACAAAATATACCCATCCTACGTAGCTTAGGTACTTAATATACCTATCATGAAAACGATACTTCAAAGCTACGGCGGCGGTATATACAAAGCAGAAAATTTAGTTAGCTTTTAATAAAGCAACGAGTGGAGTGGCTACGGTTGAGAATTTATTATACATAGTCGATTAACGAGAGGTCGAGTTGATTAAAAAAGTTACAAATGAAATTTTCTTTTTGTATGTATAATATATTTTACGGCTCGACTAAAGATTTAATTCAATTACGGGGTTAAACGTTGTTAATATAAACGGTTATGGCGTCGCGAACGTCGCAAATACCTACCCCCCCTGCCCTCAAATCTCGATAAAATAACTACAGGGCGAATGGTACAGTAAGGCGTACATTTTGGCATCTTTATTCATCAGATGGTGCTCTGGTACAGTAGTGGTAAACTATTAAGAAGAACGAGTTGACGACCAACTGGTAGCACCGCAGAAAGCTTTATCGAAGTTTTCAGCTAAAATATTACATACGAATGACCGGAGCTTCGACGATACCTACAGGGCCCCGGATTCACTAACCGATGCTGATTATTCGCTCCGTTGTGTCTCGAATTGTAGCTGTTGCGGTTGATGACCGATCGATGAGATATTATTTTCGTTTCTGTAGGTGTTTTTTACTTCTCATCGAATCATTTTTTCCTCTCTTTCTCCTCTGGTACGGAATACCTAAAGATGCGATCAAAACGCGAAGTAACTGAAAATAGTATAAAAGTACAAACGATACCGACCAACTTGGTACTGGTGGTACTACTTAGGCTTTGGATATTGTCCAATACGGTGTGTTGTACGAGGGATGTTGTTCTTGTGCACAGCCTTATAACTCGCCAGCATTTTTATCGTAATATTTCAAACCATTGGGAAGAAGCCAAACGAAGTTCAGTTTCAATAGTTTTTTTACACCTCTTTGCTGTGCGTATATATTCCGCAACCGTTCGGTACACCATCGCCGACAAATTTCAACCACGGTTTAATGATTTCTCGCGAGTTTATTGTACATCGTTGGATTCTTCACGTCTCTTAGCCGCGCCTCGTCCATCCCCGTCTTTATCTTACTATCGTATTTCGATAGCTACCAAGCTCTTCGGGGTTTTCATTTTCTTTTTTTTTTCACGCACACGCCACGTGTAGATATCTCTTTTTGTATCCGCCATTAACCGCTTGAAGCTCGCTTGATTCGCCTAATCATACACGAGCGACGATAAAAATGTTGAAAGAAGGGCTCCGATCGTTTTGCGAAATTGAGTACACATTTTTCTTTTATTTTTTATCAACCTCCAGATACTACCACTTTTGGCGGGTTTTTTTCCCATCATCGGAACGATTAAGCTGTCGCGAAAAGTAAGCTAATGATTTAGTGCAGTGTGTACCCGGAGATGTTTCGTATACACGTAGATTGGGTACTGGCTCGTCTCGCTTATTCCCATATGTATTTCGCCGTTAACGTTACACACTTTTCCGATTTTTTTTTCTCGCTCGTCGAACATATCTATCTCTTCAGTCAGATAGATAACGATTGAAATCGTCGAGTATTTTTTTCTTGCCGGAAAATTATGTGAGAAACAAATTGTTTCATTTTTACAGATATTTAACTTCGTGCAAAAAAAAAAAAAAAATTAATTATAACAGCACGTTGATCTAGTGGTTAAAAAATTTTAATTGCAGATTCGAATTCGGTGAAAAAATATTTCCAAAATCATCCATTTTAATTTGGAAACGTTCAACAGTTGCTATTTTATGCATTTTAAAATGTACAAATCTGTGTTGTTTTTTTTTCCAAATAATTACAGCTTGATGGAGACATTTTGAAAATTTATTTAAATTGGATGCAAAAATTCATCCAAATTCATTCGATTTTCATTCGGAAACATTGTATTCCCCTAAAAATCGCAGCGTTAAAAAGAAATGTTGAAGATTTATTCGTATTCAGTGCGAAAAATGCGTTCCGAATTGTGAATTTCGGGTACTGAGATCTAAAAAATGGTTAATTTCAATGTTGGCTTTTGGATGCTGCTCAGTTTTTAACAGTTTACCATAATTTCACATCTCATGTTTTCAATAATTTTTCCTTTGTTTAACTTTTTTTCGTAAATTTTGGCAAATTTTTCATATTTGAACGAAATTTTTAAATTTGTAATAAATTTTTTAAAATTATTTTTCAACACTTTTTTACAATTACTTCTCATATTACAAGTAAATTAGTACATCTCATAACATTTTTTTGGCGATTTTCGGTAAAATTTTTATACTATTACGTAATTTTTTCTATTTTTTTGCTCATTTTCACAATTTTTTCCAATGTTTTACGTAAAATTTCAAATTTTTCAAGACTTTCGCGCAAATTTTAGCAAATTTTTCATACTTTTGCATATTTTTGCACATTTTTTTCCAAAATTTTCTCTCATGTTACACAATATTTTTTTCGTAATTTTCTGTACTAAGTTTTTTTTTTCAATTTTTCGATCATTTTTTAACAATATTTCACAATTTTTTATCAAATTTCATATAACATTTTCAAGTGATTATTGGAAAATTATTTGTGGTTTCATGTTTTTTTCAATTTTTTTGATAAATTTTTTTCTCATATTTTAGATAAATTCTCATACATAATAATTTTTGTTTTTTCGTAATTTTTTGACTTGTACGCCTTTTTTTCCAATTTTTCCACAATTTTTCACTGTTTTTCTCACACTTCAAAAAATTGATCACAATTTGTAACGCTTTTTTGTGATTTTCGGTAAATTTATTGTACTCTTTTCATTCCTTTGCTTATTTTTCAACACTTTTTTTACGTATTTTAGTACGTCTTTGGCATTTTTGCAAATTTTTTTTATCAGTTTTTAACAATTTTACACAATCTTATCTCGTATTTCGAGTAAATTTTCATATTATATACCATTTTTTTTTCATTCTTTTCCACATTTTCCCACAGTTTTTCACTATTTTCTCTCATGTTTTAGATAAATTTTTAGACTTTTTAATACTTTTTTATGTATTTCAATAGGTTTTTTGCAATTTTGCGCTAATTTTTCATTTTTTTTCGAATTTTGAATAAATCATCACATTTTATATCGTTTCTATTGAAATTTTCAACGAATTTGTTGGACTTTTACGCATTTTAAGCAAGTTTTTTCGATTTCTTCTTCTATTTTAGGCGAATTAATTAATTTTTTAACATTTTTTCGAGCACTTCAAAAAAATTTTCTATACTTTCTACATATTTTTGTCAATTCATTTTTCTAATTTTGAGCAATATTTTTTTATTGTGTACTTTGACGTGGATATGTCGCAGGGGGGGTGTCATTTTGTGAAAATGTTCCGGTTTTGATGTTACATTTTTGATCACAAACTTGCTGTGATGGATGATAATATTTTGCAATTCATGTTGAAATGTTTTTTAAAAAATTGAAAAATTAAAAAAATTATCAGATGCAAAAAATTTTTAAAAATTAAAAAATTGGAAAATAAAAAAAATAAAGTTGACACGGATATCAAATTTTTTCCTGAAAGGAAGAAATGCCTAAATTTTTATACTGAAAATAGTGATTCAAGAACGTTTTTTCAAGTGACTTTTTCCATAAATTTTTAAATGTATTTTTTATATTGTAATATTGAAACGAATTTTTTTTATTAATTTCGGTAATTTTCAACATATTTTGAAAATATTTTGTAGAATTAAAACATTTTTAACAACGTTTAAAAATTTTTATCAATTTTATCAATATTTCGAATTAATTTTTTAATAGTTTTTATAATATTCAACTTTTAACAAATGACTTTCTAGTGAAATGGATGAAAATATTCTCACTTCGTCTTAATAATTCTGGTACTTCATTAAAGATTTATAAAGTTTGCAATGTTTAAACAATTTTTATCCTAATTTTGAATAATTTTAATAATGTTTTCATTGCTGTTTTTAGATTTTGAATCGTTTTTGAAAATGTTCAGCATTTTTGTTCAAAATTTGAAACAATTTTCAGATTTTTAATTACTAGCCTAATTTTTTGTCATATTGTTAATGAAGATTAGGCTATTACAGTTTATTGATCAACAGCGGGTGATGGGGAAGCCTCGATAAAACACGTTTTGGAGTCCTAGAACACCATTACGACCATTTTTGTTCATGTCAGGTAATTATTTTTTTCCCGAAATACAATTCAAAGTTGTACAACATATCCAAAAATTAACCTCGTAGGTAAATTATGCTTTTTGATGCTGGAAAAGGCTGTTCCTCTCCGATGTCTCCTCAAAATTGAGATAAGAAGTTGAAATTTGGTGTATGAATTTGGTAGGAACCGTAAAACTGCTTTTTGGGGGATTTCAATTTTTCAGACCCATTGCAGCCCTTCACAGACTCGAAAATACAGTTTTTTGGTCAGCTTTTCTCATTTTTTAAGTTTGTTCCTCGCACACCTGCTTTCCAAATTGAGCTACTAAGTTGAAACTCGGTATATAGATTTAGTATAGGTCCTAGATGCGCCTTTTGTAAGTGTCGACTTTCTAGCTGCCATCTCACCTGCCATTCAAACCACTCTATGCTTACCATTTCAATTCACATAATTAAAATATTACACTAAAATCAAGATGAAATGTTTTTTTTTTAATTCTTCGTTAAATTCTGATCTTTGCTCACTTCAGATACCTACTTTCTACGAAATCACATCAGTTCTCTAATCCTGCCAACCTTGAACAAATCACTTCCGCACCGAGGAAATATAATAATAATTTAATTAATTTCAATAGATAATAAATTTTTACCATAATTTCAAGACATTAAAACGGTACTGCAAACAAAACATTTTTCGTTACAGCCCAACCTAACGCCTCAACCTTCGTGATACAAACAGAAACACACAGCTCAACTATCGCGAAAAGAAAAGCCAAAAAAAAAATAATAATAATGGAATAAATGAAATAAAATTTGATTTACCATACAGATAAGTAGGTCTAAGTACCTACCTAGCCACTTTAGTTACGTCTCATAAGCCATCAAAACTTTCTGACACTCACTTCACCACCTTTCCAAGTTCTTTTCTCGCAATTTCGTAATGTAATCAGCGAAGCTAACCTAGGGTAAATTGTGAAAAGAAAATCCAGCCGTCGTCATCGGATCGTAACGCTACCCGCAGCTAGCATATTTTTTTCTCTTCTAATGGCACAGTTAATTGTATCAGTCAATCAGAAAACAGAGAAGGGCATTATTATACGCCAAAGAAGCGAAGTATTGAAATTTCTTCGTATAATATTTCTACCAACACAGCGAGATTTTCTCATTACGAAATAACTTTAAATTGAAAACTTCAAAAAATTTACAAAAAAAAAAGACAAAAAGACAAAAAGGAAACTGAATGGAAAATTTTACAAGATTTCTTTTTTACGTATGTTTTTCTTTCGTCGACGATTCGCCTCGCTGCGAAAAAAAAGAAAAAAACGAGAAAATAAAATGTTGGAAACTTTTGTAATTTTTTTTCCCCTTCTTTAATACAACAGCGCATTTTATCCTTTGAAAGCTCATTCTTTATAGTTTCTTTTCTCATTACTTTCGCGTTGATGTATTAGTATTTTAGTACATGCTGGATCTAGGTACACATTTATTCGGGCAGAAAAAAAAAAATACACACACACACACAACTTATATCTATCGTTGTACTTCGGGTTGAACGTGTGTTAACGTTTACTCGAGTTAATTATTTGTTTTTACCAGCAGTGAAAATTTTCAATTTCCCATTTCCAATCAACAAAACCGAACGATAAGGTAAAGGCGAGGCGACGCGACGTTCTCATCTGTAGCTCGTTCATCAAAGTTGTGGTTCAAAGTAGTACAGGGCAGAGGGGGGGGGGTAGCGTTGTATCTTTGACATTCGAGTACACGTAAGTCAACATTTTAACAAATTTACTATACATAGCGACAAAGCTTAAGCTACGGTAATTACAGGTACGAGCGACGGTAAAAGGGACAAAAAGTGTCAGTTTCGGTTTACCTATCTACCTGGCTACCTATCTTTATTGCATAGTAGTATAGTTGATTTTGCAGGTATATAGTAAGGTATGAGCAATTAATGGGCATAACACGTTGATTATTACAGCTTTGATGTAAAACCCCAAAAATTGATTTGGCAGGCTTAAAAGCATCGCAGTGTTAAATATATTACGTAGAATCAGAAACAAGAACGTCGACTACTATGCTATTACTCTTGAAAATTATTATCCTCCGTTAATATCTGACTACGAGTAAGAAACAGCAAACGGGTTATTTTTACACGTAAAGGAAGCCAATGTACCATCGCTGGCGAACGCAAAGCGCCATTTAATTCCCGGTAAATGTTTGAAGATCGCCGAATTCTCTGGATACGTTTCGCAGCAGCCTGCACCCTTTTTCGTTTTCGTCCTCGGTTCTCGTCCTCAATTCGCTTATACGTTTATTCAAGGAAGCATATAGGTATAAGGAAAGTAGGGTAGGTGGGTAGGTAGGTAGGTAGGTACTTCTCTATATATATTTACGAACCGAAGTAGTACAAACGTAAGTTGCAAAATGGGTTAACTAAATTGTACTCTGTATAAGGTCTGATTACGGTAACTAAGAATCCAACTTTAAGCTACTTTCCTTGTATTATGCAAATATTAAGTAAATTCTCCGACGCAGTAATTTCGTCGTTGTCTTCATTCGGTCGAATATTAAAGCGTTACAAGCGAACGAGTAAAGATGAAGGCGCAGGCGACGCAACGGCATCGGCACGCCGCACCGTCGACGAGCACACGATGGATGCTACGAAATTGTATGAAACCTTTTCGAAATATAATTTAACCGTCCGTACCTTCATTTTCCATTCTCCACGCTCGGTCGCATGTCGCGTCGCGTCGTTCGTCTTCCAAAAACAAAACGAACAAAGGCGAATGGAAGGGTGGTGCATCTCGGTCGCGTTCAACGCAACCAGCGCAATACGAAAGATTGTATTTCATAATATGTTACCGAGAATAGAAATCGTTTTGTAAATAGTAATTACCGAGTGCGCGCCTTTTATTCGAGACCGTGTTGACTTTTGAGAAAATTTTATCTGATGAGACGTGCGTATAGTATATGTACATACTGCGAACGTATATACTGCAGTAAGTATGAAAGCCTCGTGATGATGATGACGATGACGACGGACGCGGTGGAGTAATCTAATTATTCAAATTCGTTGTTTTACCATAGTCGTATAGTTGTTTTCCTCACTTTTCCGCTATAACAGCCGTCGTCGTCTTTGTCGACATCCAACGTTGAGAGTTCGTGGTTCCTCTTGCCTTGTGTACTTATTTGTGATGCTCGCGTACGTAGGTATACGAAAGTATACAGGGTGTCCCGTCGCAATATCAATCGCCTCGAACTACTGATTATGCAACACATACGAACTCGATGTATATATGGTTGTCTGGCCTATGGATTGAACGGGGCGCGCATGTACTGGCGCGAAAATGTTTTTCAAACGACTGTTATTATCACATTGTTGTGGTTTCAACTGGGAGAGGGTCTCCACTGAATGTACATACCTAATTTTAAGTTCCTAACTTAATTTGAAGGTGAGCTGGGCGAGGAATAAACTCAAAAAATTGAAAAAATCGACCAGAAAATCACACATTTGGGCCTGTGAGGGGGTTCAATGAGACTGAAAAGTCGAGACCCCCAAATGACACAACTAAATGTACATGCCAAATTTCAGCTTCCTAGCTTTATTTGGAGGGGGTTATCTGAGGAACAAATTTAAAAAAACTCAAAAAATGAGAAAACTTCACAAAAAACCACATTTCTGCAGTAGTGAGGGGAGGTGCAATGGAACTGAAAAGTCGGCACCCTCAAAAGACACACCTCAGGTTCATACTGAATATACATACCAAATTTCAACTTCCTTGCCTATTTTGGTGCGGGGGGGAGGGGGGAAATAAGAGAAGAACAGCCCCTTTACAAAGTTAAAAAGGAGAAAACGCTTCATATCACCCCTTTAAATTGACTTAGGAGGTTGATTTCGGGGTATGTTGTACAAGTTTTGATTTCCTATCGATTGATTCAAGAAGGTACAATTTTTGTGCTTTCGACCCCTTAGCACCCCCTCCCCCAAAATGTGACCTGAATGAATTTTGACCCAAGGTCATCCACACTCATATATAACTAATCCATCGCCAAACTGAGTGGATTGATCAAATTGGAGCGGTTTTGGTCAGCATCGAGCAGAGTAAATAATTTTAATGTTCGGAGGAAAAAATTAGTAAACAAAAATAAATACCTGACAATGCCAAAAATTGTCTTAATGGCCTTTCAGGACCCCAAAACGAATTTTGTTCGTAAACCCCCCCCCACTCCCTCTCGAATCGCCGTTGGTCGTGTGTATCATATCTATAAATCAATGTCCTAAGTCAATTAGGAGAGGGAAGATATGGAGGTGTTTCCCTTTTTGATCTTGAAAAAAGGTAGTTCCTCCCCTATCTCCCCACCAAATTAAGCTAGAAAGTTGAAATTTGGTATGTACATGTAGTTGGGGCCCTGGATATGCCGTTTTGGGGTCTCAATTTTTCAGCTCTGTATCACCCTTTTACAGCCCCAAATATGTGGTTTTTTGGTCTTTTTTTTTTTTTTTTTTTGAGTATGTTCCTCGCATAACTTCCCTCCAAATTGGGCTGGGAAGTTGAAATTACGTATGTCTTGTCTGCGAAATCAGGCTAAAAAGCATCGCTATTCTACTTTTCAGTCTGAAGAGTAACCTTTCTTTTTATCGTGAAGGGGGTGGGGGGTCATGGCTGTGGTGCTTGTTGGTGGTTCTGTGCGCGGTTCGCGACCTCGCCTTCGTAAGAAATGAAACAAAGTTCTAATTGTTGATACTTTCGTGTAATCGGGTATGTCTGTATGCAGTGTTCAAGGAAACAACAACTTCCAAACAAAAAGAGGAACGACCTAAGGACAAACAACCTATCTCGTTAGATGGGAAAATTTTCGGGGAATTTCGATTGATAATTTTGAATTTTGCCCACCTTCCGTCGAAAAATATAGCCAAAAGGCCCGGGATAAAACACAGGTATCGAGCAGGGTCGCCACTTTCACATAATTGGGTGAAAGACTGGTGGGGTAAGGGATTAGCAATTCACTCTTGCAGACATCCAGCACCGAAGGTGAAGACTCGGTGAAAACCAACCAGCTTGAACCCCTACCCGAGTTTTTCTGAAGGAATCTCGAGGTTCCGACTCTTCGACCAGCTCAACTACAGCTTCGAAGGCGTAGTTGGTGACGAGAAAGCAACCTCAGCGATGGTAACAGGCCCAGCTACACTCCTGATAGACTCCAGCACCGAAGGCGAAATCTGCGAATTATACGGTAGCCTGTCGCGGCGGTAGATAGTCAATCATACCAGCACAAATCTCCAGCACCGAAGGCGAAGACTCGGCGATACTGTTGATGACCCCAGCACTGGCGGTAGATCGTCACTAGCACCGGCATGAATCTCCTGCACCAAAGGCAAAGACTAAGCAGCGCCATCATCCATCCCGGCACAACATCACCGGCTACTTAGACCCTTCTGAGATGACATGGTAGAAAGAAATCAGTTTAGAAAGCAGATTTGCTATACCTTTTGAAATTTCGGGCAATAAAATCTCAACGGTATAAGAACTACGATGACCACCCTTGGCGTTCTTTCCAGCCTTCAGAATACCGAGAGGATTTCGTAAAAAGAAGTTGAGTAAAATTGAAAAACTCATGGTCAGATTTGGGTCGTTTTGAAATGGGGTAAGCCGTAATAAAAGCAAAAAAAGATTTGAATTTATTATTTATTCTTTGTTTCGTTCAAAATGCTAAGCCCTGACTGACGAACTGCACCATTTTCATTCTAAATTCTAAATATTGGGCTCTGACACAAGATTCAGTTTCTTTCCCCCATTCTAAATATTGGGCTCCGGCTCGCATAACAAGGCTCCTAGCTCTATAACGACTCCAGTACTAGGGAAAAAATGAATCGAGACACTCTCAACAAACCCTCATAACAGACTTTTTAAACCCGTAAACAAATTTTTCATTCCTCAGCACCTCCTGCCAATTCTCTAGCGGCGATGCCAAAAACTGTGGTGAAAATAAAACACGAGCTAAAAACCGCGCAGAGCACACAAACAATGAAACCTGAACACATTAAACACCGACATCGAGTGACGAGAAAAAAAGAGAAGAAAACCACACCATCGAATAGTAAAGAAAAAAAAACACGATTAATCCGAGAAAAATCTCTCATCGAACAGAGAAGAAAAAACCTTAATGGGATCGTTCGACCGAACCAGTAAAAGCAGATGGTCGGCGGGGGGAGGGGAAATACGCGTAGATAACTTAAAAATTATCAAAACGAAAAACCGAAGACGAGTGGTATTTCTACCCTTGACAAGATAATCTTGAAAAAGAGACGTACGACAAATTTCAGCAAACAGTGATAAATCCACACGATGCTGTGTGCTTTCTTCGACCAACAAAAAATTTCCCAATGGATCTATTTACATCACAGCTTTCACACCGATAGACAGAGATAGAGAAATATACGCTTCTACCTACCAACCCAGCTAGCTAGCTAGCTACCTACACATCGTGTACAGCAAAAGAAGAAGTAAAAGGAAAGAAAAAAGTCAACCCATCGATTCGAACAATTCGAACAAGCTTCGCATAGCCCAGCACGCCAGCTAGTGCGCGCCAAGCGACGCTTTACTAGTACATAGAACGATAAGCGCTTAACCTGTCACAATTTTCTACTAGGTACTTGAGAAATGACAGTGACTAAGAAATATTGCAATTCACGTCATGTCTACCGATGCCAGCACAATATGTATACACGGCCTCGTACATGTAGTTTCCAATGAGACTGCCACCCTGTTTTGTGGCATGCCGCATCACGTCGCCGTTCAAACGGATACCGCGAACGAAGGTGGAGAGCAGTGGAGAGAGAGAGAGGAGGGGGCGAACTGAGAGACGATGCGTATTTTTCAAACCGCATCTCATCTCGCCTCGTCTCATCGTATCTGCGAGTACGTTGTAAAATTTATGACGAATCTTTTAATCGTCCTGGGATTACGAGGTATTAATCAAACCTCTTCGATAGGCTGGTTTTACGAGAAGAGATGGGCGAAATGAGCAGGATTTAAATCGTTGAAATTCTCCCCTACAGCTTCATTTTCAACCATCGAAAAAGATATTATCGAACGTTACTCGCTTATAAATTCCATTATACGTGTAGGTACACGTCGACGATTAAGAGCACTATGGTTGCTGAGGAGAATTTTTTTTTTTCACAAATTTATGTACACGTATAAATTATACACGATACCGGTTCGACGATAGAAAATTGAAAAAAAAAACCGCACCCTGGATCCGTACCGTACCGTACGTTCGGTCGCATCGCCGTCGTCGTCGTCGTCGTCGTCGTCATCATCGTTTTTCCAAACATTCGAGAAATTCCACATTTAACCGCGCCGCCCAGCGCAAGGTTCGCTCTCGCAAAACTTTTCTAATAAGCTATTTCAAAATACCGCAACAAAATATACAAAATTCTCCGTCTTCTCCGGGTTCGATCTAATTTACGCTGATTTAATTAACAGCGTTGCGCTCCAAGAATGTTGATGTTATGCCTGTCTCCATCTCTCCGTCGCTCGCTTTCATTCTACTTTGTATAAAACAGTAATGCGAATTTACGAAATTTAAACGATTAATTTCCAACGTATAAAAGCTACCATCGCTACGCCCATACCCGTCCCTTCGTAGGGTCGTCGTTTCTACACTTCTATCGAAATATTACACACAACCGATAAACAGCACTCGAATTTCGAATAATATGAAAAACTGAAAATAATAAAACATCTTTCCACGAGAGAAGTACCTAAATATACGTATAAAATGGATTCTTTATTATTGCATTCGTTTCAAACGGAATTTTAATTTAAAATTTTCCAAAAATTTTATAAAATCAATGTCCTTGGCATTTCAAAACCCGAACGAAGAAGATAAACGATAAACGGTGCAGCGCAGAGGAAAAGTTTTCTCATACTTACCAGCACACGTAACCGTATCAAATATTGAGATATTTCGAATATTTCTCTTCTTCAGAAAAATTCGTCTCGAAAGTTTGCACAAGTTGGTAGTGGGTAATTTTTGACATGATGATGTCTGACGAGCATCGAATCGGATGCGAAAAAAAATTGGAAAAAATTGTTTCGTTGTTATTCACACGTATTCTGCAGCCACCATTCAACAACTATCTAACATTCAAGTCCACTTTACAAAGATACCAAATCATCTATGCTTTTTTTTACGGCGAACCGAGTAGGCAATTCTATTAACCTGCATACTTCGGAACCATTGCGCACAGATCATAGAAGAGCACCGTAATGCGTTGTGAAAACGTTCTGGAATGTTTTTTCTGCAACCGTGATAAGGGTAAGGGTATAGATATTGGAGGGAATAGATCTACACACTAAATTTCAACTCTCTGACTCAATTTGGAGGGGAGATATGCGCGCCACAAGCTCGAAAAAAAAATACAACCAGCCAAAAACCTATTTTTTCGAGGCTGTGAACAGGTGCAATGGAGATGAAAAGCTGAAACCCTCCATTGGGCATGTTTACATCTCATACTGAATCGTTATACCAAATTCCAACCCTCTAGGTCAATAAGGATAGTATATATGTGAGAAATGGTCTTTTTCAAAGTCAAAAAGGGAAACCCTTTATACCTCTCCTCGTAATTGAACTAGAGGGCTGATTTTTTGATATGGCACGTAACTTCAGATTCTCTATCCACTGGCTTCAAAACGAACAATTTTTTGCCCTCACTGTATCCTCTCCTTCAAAGAGGAAAAACCAGGTAAGCGGTGATTTTGGCCCCTGCCCCAATTTTTGATCTAATGCCCCCAGATCGTGTACCTTGATATTAAAAAATTCTGACCTCTCTGTCCCTTTTGGTGCTATGGTCATTTTATTGCATTTTTTTCAATAATTTTCAATTTCAATGGAAACGAATGAAAGTTACATCTCAAAGAGGTGTATTTACGATAATTTTTTCATCAATTTTGATGCACCTTTGGCGGTTTTGCCCATTTGAAATTTTCAATTGTAAAAAAAAAAACCTGATATCGAAGTTAGAATAAATTAAAAAATCTCCCAAAACAAGTTTTTTAACGAAAATTTACCTTACGTATTCATTTTTGGCGAACTCGGTGGCGCAGGGATCAAGATCGCCTAAAAATTTAATTTTTCCCCTATATTTACGTAAATATCAGTTTTAACACGACAAAAGTTATATAAGAATTTGAAGTAAACTCAGTTTCCTACAACTTTGATTCTAAAAATTTTTTCGTAGGTATGATAAGAGCGGTGGGGGTGAGCCCTCAAAAAAGGGCATTTCTTAGGTTACAGTATAAATTATGATAAAATGCGATGAAATTTTACGTTACGAATTGTACTAAGTATAAATGGTAATTTTCCTCGGAAATATCCATTTTTCTTATCCATACTACTCCTTCATCCTCCTTCCCCCACACAAGCGCATCTTTTGTTTCAGTATTTTCTCTGAGAAACCAGACAATGCAAGTTGTAATACATTATTTGAAATTACTGAAATACCAAGTTTTCGTACAGTAGTGGTAGTGGTGATCAAGTGTTTGTCTGGTTAGCGGAAGGGGAGGGGAGGAGGGAGAAGGGTGGCGGAACTTAAATACTGCAAAAAGTAGATATAGCCGGAAAAAGGAAAGGAAGGGAGTAAGGGAAGGAGGTAAGAGTGGGAAAGGGATGGGAGAATGTACTAGTATGAGGATTGTTTGGGGCAATAGGAGGTCTGAACTTTACAGACATACAAAAATGAATAAGTATCCAATATCGCCAAAATAGTCCATCCAATCAACTCAGGTTTGAACCAGACCGAAATTCAAGGATACTGTGGAATTTGTACTTACTTTCCTAAAATCGATGTATATTTTGCCTCCTTGCTAGTGAGGCGGGGAAGAGCGTGGATTTGTTGTTTTTTTGGGGCCATTAAGAGGCATTATGAAGGTATGTAGATCTTGGACCGAAATTCAGCCCTAACGGTTGGGTGTGGGTGGGGGAGGGGGAGTTTAAAATTTTATATTTTAACCATGACATCTAGGCATGGGTATTGATGTAAGGGTTCTCTGATATTCCAATTGAGGATAAAGAAACTACTCAACTCTCTCAGACTTTGATGAAATTTTAGTGACGGGTGAAGGCAGAATCTTCATCTTCAAAAGACAGTATTACGATTAATTCAAAACACAATCGAACAAAAATTTTACAAATATTTAAATTTTGACCCTCTTTCCTTCCTCTCCCTTCCACAATTTAGTCACAGAGCTGAATAGTTTCTTTATTCCACAGAAAATCAGCTTAGAAATATCATTCGAATAAAACTTCGAAGTTCCCACACACCAACTATTTAGTCGATCGTATTCGATTTGATTAGGGATAAATTTCGACAAATCGATTTTTGGTCATTTTTAGGCAAATAGAGAAATTGCTTCACCAATTTTGAAGTTTTTATTTTATCTACCATTGACTTCGATCATTCTTAGCCAGGTTCAGCTATTTTGCAAGTAAACACAAACAATGGCAGTATATTTAATACATACGAGTGGGTATGGCCACCGGTTAAAATTCAGTCCTGTCGGCATTTCGGGGAGCAGGGGAGGGGCTGAGGGGCTAAAATGGCAAAACCATTCGTTTTTATTAGCCACTTACGTCAATTGGGATGGGAGCAATGGGGGTTTTCTTCTGTTTGACTTTGAAAAAAAATTGTTCATTCAATTGAGGAGGGGAGGGGAGAGAAGAGGTTGAAGTTCGGCAAATAGATTTAACATGAGTCCTAAATGTAACTTTCAAGTGTTCACTTCGCAGACTCATTGTACCCTTATAGCTGTGGGGTAGAAAATTGAAATTTGTAACTTAGAGAGACCTAGATATACCTTTATTGCGATGTTTCTTTTTTTCTTTTAAATAAATATTTCCTGTACTTCGAATACGAAAGAAAAAATTGATAACACGGATATCGATTCGATACCACAGAAAGATCAAGACTTTCTTTCACTCAAATTGTACTTTATTCACTTAGATGAATAAGCCACAAAAATTTCGAGCAACCTTGTGCAAAACAGACGCACTGCGCAACAATGACGGAACCATTTAGATATAACTTTTTTAATTAAGTCTGAAAATAAGAAAGATATAAACTCAATATAACATAATACACACAGGATCTGCAACAGTCGTAACCTCCAGCTCTGTCTGGATACCGTCTTGGAATTCCTTTTATCATAACGAAGCAGTAGAAAGGATAAAGAGAAAACTGCACACAATAACAGCAATTCAAGAAACGAGAATAGGCCAATATTGTTTGAAATCGTACATCAAAGATAGCGAATATTTTACACAACAAATTTCAAATTTCACCAAACGAACTCTTTTAAAAAAAAAACACCAAAAACTGTATGTTTTCAATTTTGAAATATTTTCTGCAGAAGAAACGAAACTATGTCATGTCGGTACAATCGAACGATAGAAAGCATCTGAACTATTTTCCAATCAAAATTAATCATAAAGGTAGTTAGATATTTGAGGTTGGTTGGGGAGGGGGGGGGTGTAGAAGGAAAAGGACGTCGAACGAGCGAAAGAGAAAAAAAATTCACTTCAGACAAATTTTGCGTAAAATTTTTTTAGAGAAATTTTTATTTTTGTTCAGTTTGATGGTATTTAAACAAACGATTCTTCTTAATGGTATTCCAAGCACGTTTCTATAAAACTTCAAATTGAAAAAATTTTGCAAAATTCCCATCCAACCATTTCTGAAATGATGATAAATACGTACGAAACAATTCAGACGAGTGAACGCTAATTCGATATCTAAAACTTTAGTCTGTCTGCTCTTTAAAATAAGTACATTTTCAAAATTAATAAATTTTTCATCATTCGCCATTTTTTCGCTTACACGAGATGCTTTGAGTTGTTCATTAAAAAATGCGTTTATTTTTCAGCCTCGTTTTCTTTTGGTTTTACTTTTACGTGAACGTATTTCGAAAAAATATTAGAATTAAAATTTTCAACATTGGAAAAATATACCTTGCGCAAAAAAGTTTTACTCTTTTAGAGTCCTCGCCTCCCTCCCTTCACTTCTGCCAGCCAAAAGAAAACTCGTACATGAAAAAAAAAAAAGTCGCTCGTTTAACGGAGTCATTCATCTCTAAGCTGCGAGTAGTATTTCTATTCATAATTGGACCACTCTTTCATCAAGTATACGACTATAAAAACGTACTATAAACGAACGTAGAGGGAAAAAAGGTCTTATTAAATATTAACATCGGTATACGACCAACGATATAAGGGGACATTTTCATTATTCCGGCTTTAAATACTTCTACGGAGTAATATAGCTGTTTGAAAATTCACGCCGCGCCGTTGACCATCATCTCATTAAATATTTATGATATTAAAATAATAATATTCAACTCGGTATGGTCTCGCGATCTGTATACTCGCATCGTCGACTCATCTTAATCGCAACCAAACACCGCAATGATACAATAATTCGAGTAAAATCAACCCGTCAATTTAATACCAATCGCGATGAAATTTTTTCTTCGCTCAATCAAGCGTTTGAAATTTTTCACCTCACGTGGTAATTTTTTTCTTTTCCACGTTCAAACGTGAAAAAGGGTTTACAAATGCCTATGTAAATTCAAAATTCAAACGGTACGGTACGTGAGAATAATTCGCAGCTCGAATTCGCCAACAATATTATCATCGCATCGGAAGACATGCGATGCGACGACATGAAATATATCTTTACACGAGAGTATATTGTTGCCACTGCCAGTAATAACCGACAACTTATACGTATCTCCATCTACATACGTAAATACATTATGCACTGCAGAGATGATTACGTACATTGTGCATTAGGTATAGGTATATATCTGTAGTAGTAGTAGTAGTAGTGGTATATCTCTGTAAAATAGCTCTATATTAATTTCAATTTCCGAACAACGACGATGCGATGAGACGACATAACGCGACAACTACTTGTTCAATCGTATAAAACGGTATACGAAACACCCCATCAAACATCCTATTCCTTCGTGTATACAATATAAGGGTGCGAGTATCAATAGAGAGATTGGTAGGTGTATCAGTTTCTCTATAGCCTACATACGATAATTAAGTACAAATGAAACGCTCTACAGGGATAACAATAAACACCGTCGTCGCCCCTCGTTCCAGGTTTATCGAACATCTATTCTACGTATTCGACTAGTAATTCAATAAATTGCTCGATTTGGCTTTTAATTATACTCGATATCAATATAAATATCCGTATAGGTACGAAGAGGCTGTATTCGTAATTTCGCGTCAGTTTTCAAATAAATTTTCAATCCTGTAAAAGTTTGTTATAAGCGTTTCATACCACAATGCCTATCGATTAACGAATTTTGAGCGAAGAAAATCATTACTACTTTTTCACTGCGTACCATTTTTTTTTTTTTTTACTACCATCATTCAAAAACTAAAATTACTCACCTCACTCCAACCTTCATTAACCCTCTCAGACCTAGGACCTCTCACATATGTTAAAATACATTCGAGTGTATATTCAGGAGACAGACCACAAAAATACATAGAATAAGTGTTGGTTGCCTACTCACTCCTGAATTTGTTCCTCGGATTACTTTGGAAAACGTTAGAAAAATCCGACAAACTTATGAATGATATTACAAAAATTAAATGTGGAACATTTAAGAATTATGTAACATGAAATGATGCCCCACTTGATAATTTCTATTTCATAAATGATGGGGATTCAGTGAAAAAAAATGAAAAAAAAATCTCTGAAAAGTGAAAAAAAAAACTGGTCTAACACGGTCCACTTTGGGAACCATTTTCTAAAGATTTTCAAGCAGTGCAAAATATCCCTCAAAGATGCTGCTAGTGCAGCACAAAAGCAATAATCAGTAAATTCCAAAAATTCATGTCATATTTTAAAAAGTAGGCATCGATGATAAATATCAGAATTTTCACAAATTTTTTGAGCTTTACAGGGGGTGGGGGGGTTGAGATTTGTTGTTCAAGTGCCCAGAATTGTTGACAGATATTCGACCTCTTTTTGGCAGAGTTTCATTTCACTCTTGCTTCCATTAGTCTGTCGTAATAGTCGAGCAAGTTCATTCGGAATAGTGTTTTGTTTAAAATATTGCACCCAATGACCAAA
>FIZR01007074.1:0-38405 GCA_900060175.1 Ferrisia virgata
CCACAGTGACTAGTTATACTTAAAACGGGCACCACTATGACCAAAACTAAATCTATATATATATATATATATATATATATATAATTTTTTATATAATTGTAGATCATTATCGATGATGGAGAATTTTGCTGAATTTAGCACAATTATATAAATAGTATGATAAGAGACCCGTGTACGAGTTAGAAACAAAAAAGTACAAAAGAAGGAACTTAGAGTGTAAAATAATAAACGATATAAAAAAAAAAACTAATACAAAAAAAAACACAGAAACAAATACAAATTGAAAAAAAAAATTAACATTTATAAAAACTTAAAAAAAAGAAATAAATAAAAGAAGAAGAAGAAGAAGAAAAAAAAAGAAATAACTAAAAAGAATTATTTTGTACAATGTAAAGAAGAAGAACAAGAAGGCAGCATCAGCAGGCGCTCTCTTATAAATTATTATTATTTTTAATCACAATAAGCATTATCAATGGTACCAATTGGCAGTTTTCAAACCAATATGGTATACTTAACGAGCTCGTATTACTCGTACGTATATGTAAGTAGCCTAAGTACGTACTTACTGGTATCGTGTACTGTATTTTTTTTATACAGCACACATAGTATATATTTAAAGGTACGTAAAGTATTATTTCTATTGTCATGAAATTTATTAACGACAGAAATAAAAGAATGAATGAAAGAAAGAAAGACACACTCGGATGATAAAATACTGGGTTCTTCGTTTGGTCGGTGCTGTTTTCATATCATAACCCAGTTGTCATGCGGCGATAATTGTTATCGAAGCGAGAATGGTAGGTATTATTTGCGGTATCGATGTGATTTGTTGGTAATTATAAATCGTTGCGTTGTGTAACGCTGCGGTATGTGCCTGTGTGGATTCGGTATAATGCATATAGTAGAAATCGTTCTTCTCGAAGAGTAATTTATTATTTCAAAAGTGTATGTAGTGTACATACAATCATACATATAAGTATATACGTACGTACTACGAAGGTACGTACACGTATATCTCGTTTTGTGGGCAATTTATCGAGTGTGATGGAGATTTCTACAACGGTTTAGGTGTTTAATTCGAAAGACGAAAAGATAGCGGGCAAGTTGTTATATTTTGAATGATTCAAATTACCAAGCCATGGGGAACAGTTTGATTTGCCTTTTTTTTTTTTTTTTTTTTCGTCCAATTAATCGGATCCGATTTAATCGTGGATTGCGAGTAATTGCAATTCGTCAAGATATTGTATCGGGTTTTCATTTTGGTCAATTGTACGAATGATTGAAATTATGGGTATAGGGATGCTGGTGCAGCTTTCACTTTGTATTTAATCTGATTATTTGAAAACGTCAAATACCTTCACCAATATTGTCAGCTTTTTTGAACATGGTTTTGGGTGTTCTCCAGATACCTAAGACAGACTTTTAGAGGATGCTTGAAAATATATTTGGAATATTTTCGTGATGTTTATCCCAAGATACCTGAGTTATGAGGAAGGGCTGTCAACAAGTAACATAATTTCTTTTTTTTTCATGAATCGTGGTTTCACTGTCATGAGCTGTAGTTTGACTTATATTCAAGTAGTTTTATTCCTTGATAAGTATATCTTAGTTTTCATCACAGCAGATTAGAAAAAAATACTGGAATCTCTTTGGAAGTCGCTTAATCCTATCTGCTCACCTTTGACTATTTTGTAAAACTATTATCTCTACTCCTGAATTCTGAAGAGTCCCCCATCTTTGAAATTTATACTTGAGAAATCGCAACTTGAGAAATTCTATACAAATTTCACTTCTTTTTAAAGTTTAAAGAGCTGTCAGGTTTATTTAGAATTTTCGCATATTCATAGCCTTGGATTTTAAAAAACCAAAAGTATCCTCAATTTAATTCAAATTTTATTCCGAAAGACAAAATTACTATTTTCAAGATCTCGAAATCACGATTCGAGTTTGAAGCCAGTTTCGTAGGTATTGAATTTAAAATGAGAATGAGAAGGATAATTTACTTGCATTTCGACAGCTCGCTTAAAAGTTTTTCAATTTGAAATTTTTACTCCTTCCCTTCCCCTCCCCTCGGTGTCCAGTTGCGTTAATATAAAGTTATTCCTGTATTGGAATCGAATTGGAAAAGTCAACTTACTTATATTTCAATAGCACAGCAAAAATTATTTTTAATTTTCGATCTACTCCCCCCCGACCCTAAAAGGGTCTCTAGCGGATTCAAAGTCATATATTAGTACCAGGTTCAATTATCTGTGTATGGAGCCAACCCCCCCCCCCCACTCTTCCACCTCGAAAAAATTGTGAGTTTTAGAATTTCCCCTCATCGCTTTGAACTTCGGGGTCCGCGTTGAATTTAGAGCCTCATCAGAAATGGTTTTAAAATTACCAAGTGAAATTACTTTCATATATATATCTATTGCCTTATTTGAAAATATTTCCCTTCTACCGCTTTTTTTTTGAGACCTCAAGGAGATTCAGAGTCTAAATAAACCAAAAAAATAGGCCCAAGTATTATTATCCGCTACAACAGCCAAAATAGCCCTTCGAGTATCCTACTGAAAAATGGTGTAAATTTTGGACTTCATCTCCATTCCTCTTATTCTTCCTTTTTCCCTCTTCCTCTGCAGTGGTCCTTTTTAGAATTTATTTCATATCAGTGCCACGATTGAGATTACGAGGTCGTGTTACCCGTATTTTAATTTTTGATTCCCCACTCGAAAGTGTTGTTGATTTTAAATCTGGTCCCTCCTCTTATTTGAGGCTCCTTCCCTTAGTTGTGAGATTTAGCGTTATAAATCCACATTGCACTCGGAATCACAAGATCAAATTACCTACGTTGTGATACCTGGTTCTGAAACGTTGTAAATTTTGCATTAGGCTCCCTCCCTCTCCCCCCCTCCGAAACCCCCGCGACAGGATTTAGAGTTATATTAGAACTAGATTCAGAATCAAGAGGTAAAATGAAGTATATTGTGATAATTGACTTGAAATGTTATCAATTTTGGAATTTGGGCCCTCCCAGTGTGTGGGGCTCCTGAGAAGTTTTGAGTCCAAATGTTCCAAAACTGGATTTCGGGCCATTCAAAAACCTTTAGGTGTCATGATACAACTAGAGCTAAATGGAAATGAATTTAGAGTTATATCAGAACCTAATGACTAATTCATGATACTTGGCTCAAAACGTTGTGAATTTTGAATTGGGCCCATATTCCTTTCTGAGGTTCTCCCAAGGGATTTAGTGCCATATCAGAACTGGATTCGGAATCACGAGGTCAAAACACCTATACTGACTTGAAATGTTGTCAATTTTGAATTGGGTCCCTTCTCCTCTATGAGCCCCTCCCAGGGGAATTGTTCATATCAGCCTTGAATTCGAAATCACGGGGCTAAATTATTCAAATGGTGATATTCCACGTGGAAATATTATTAATTTTGAATTTGGCCCTTCCACTCTTTAGGACCTCTGTGAGATTTAGAGTCCAAATGATGCGAAACTGGATTTTGGACCTTCCAAAAACTTCCAGGTATGGTGATACAGCTAAAACTCAGTGAAAGAGGATTTAGGGTCATATCAGACAAAGGTGTGGAATCACGAAATCAAATTACCTATATTGCGATACTTGATGTGTTATTAATTTTGAATTAGGCCCCTCCTCCTCTCTGAGGCCTCTTCCAGAGGATTTATAGCCAAGTCAGAATTGAATTCGGAATCACGGGACCAAATTTTCAAAATTGCCCTACCTGACTCAAAATATTATCAATTTTAAATTGGGCCCTCTCTCCCCTCCGAGGTCTCTCCGATTTATTTTCACAATAACACTGTGTTCAGAGTCACGAGGTCGAATTATGTATATTGGGAAAACTAGCTGGAAATGTAAATTTTGAATTGAGCTCCTTTTTTGCTTGAGGCCTCCGAGCTTCCAGGGCATTTGAAGGCATATTAAAAATGAATTCGGAATCATGAAATCGAGTCACTACCAAACTGCTTGATTCGTAATGTTTTAAATTCTGAATTGGGACCCTCCTCCTCTCCCCTCCTCACCTCTGAAGTCTTTTCCAAGTGATTCAAAGTCATATTAACCAGGTATTCGGAAATCACGAGCTCAAATTATGCATACTGTTATATTTGGCTCGAAACGTAGTCAAATTTTAAATTGGCCCCTTCTCCTTTCAAATCCCCTCTCTGGGGATCTAAATTCGGAATCACGAGGTAAAATTACTTACATTTTGATACTGGGCTGGAAAATATTGTCAATTTTGAATTGAGACCCATCTTCCCATTTGAGCCCTCGTGGAATTCAGAGTCATATCAACACTGTATTTGGAATTTCCACGTCAAATTTCCTATATTTCGACTTCCCACTTGAAAACATTGTCAGTTTTTGATTTTTTCCCCCTCCTATTTTGGGCCTTCGATGAATTTCAGATCCAAAAAATTATGACAAATGATATCTGAATCCCTAAAAACGTTAGTGTATCATATTTCTGTATTTTTTTTATCCCATTTATAGGATTATATCGCATTATTTCCAAGCTACCCCTTCAATTCGGAAGATAGGCCTTATTATTACACGACTTTTTTTTGTTAATTATTCAAAAATTAACGACGAACAAGTTTAAATTAAGCTTATCTATTGACTGATTTTTTGAAAAATTTGATGTTGTCAAAAGTGCGTTATTGAGAACACCCTGTGCATATTTTTTGTGAATTTTCCTTTACATTCTGTTTTTAGTGACAAAAATTACTGTTTGTGTTCGTTGTGTCTGTCTAGGGTTAAGATATTCCTGTGTAATGTTGTTTTTGGAAATTATTCAAAGTATGGTTTTAATCTGGATGTGTATTTCTTTTGTTTAGGTACTAGCGAATATGACTCACGATTACTTTCATCGTCATTATAATGAATGCTATCGAGAACATCGTCTGTTCCAGCATTTCCAGCGAAAATCAACGAGATAAATTTAAAAGGTGAGTGATACGCTGATAACATACGTTAAATGTACGTACCTTTATTACACGATTGTATAATTGGAACCTGAACCAATTTTCATTTAAGACCGTATTTCGATAAAAACGTCACATTTTCGGCGAAAATTGAAGAAAACAAGGAATGTAGACGAAATAATCGTCGAAAGAGAGGGAGAGAGAGAGAGTGTGTGTATGTATGTTGCGTCCAAAAGTAAATCCGCTATCTGGGCTCTAATACCGAAGTCGTGGCAGTAACTTTAATGACGGTTTGTTGATTAGACGTGGGCATGATATTGGTAGGCGACGGAGGTAAGGGTTTCTTTTGGAAATGCGTATGTTGATGTTTGGCCAGATGCGCCTTCTGGCGGAACCTTTTACCGCACACGGTACAGGAGAAGGGTTTCTCTCCGGTATGGGTACGTATGTGCACGTTAACCGAGTACTTATCTTTGAAGCCTTTATTGCAAACGAAACAATGATGCAAGGATCTCTCCTTGCGTATACCTAAGGCTGCCGAACTGGCTGCGCAGCCATTGGTATTCGCGACGCTGGTGGTACTGCTGGTGGTGGTTGTGTGATTTTGATGATGATGATGATGCTGATGATGATGATTGGTAGCCGATATTGTATCTCCTTTGGCGCCGATTATGGACGACTGCGGAGCCGCGTTACGATTGGTAACGTTACTGGTATTGGTTGTACTGCTACAAGTGCTGCTATTGCTACTGGTACAATTGCCGTTGGTGGTGGAGTCGAGAAGATGGCCGACGGAGGACGGTTCGCCGCCGCCGCCGCCGCCAGATACCACGGTGCAATTGTTGAAATCGACCTTACTTAAATTAATCTCACTGTTGACGTTATTACTACTATGACTATTGGCGTTCAATTTGGCTTTGGTTGCTGCGGCCGATGATTTCTTTGACGTGCGACGTATCTTGGACGGTGGTATTTGATTGTGGCCGAGATCGCCGCCGGCGCCAGACGGTTGCTGATTGGAATTGGTGGCTTGGACGGTGCTCAACGATGTCGGAGAGTTGGCGTTGTCTGGCGGTCCGCCGCTGGTGGTTGAGATGACAGCGGTGGTGGCATTCGACGAGGATACGTATGGCATGAAATTCTGCTCGGCGTTGTAGATCTGTTGGAACGCCTGGGCGATATCCTGATTGCAGATACCGGCCAGCTGTTCGTCCGAATACGGAAACGTATCGAAATCCGATAGGAGTATCTCGTCTATGTGCGGAGATCCGGTCGAATCGCTGAGCTCGGCAGCGTTGAATATGTGTACGGCGGTCGACGAATCCAGATGATCGGTTCGGTGATTTATTAGCGATGGTAATAACGTCGCGGTGGTTGTCGTTGTGGTGGACGCCGTCGATGGTTCTTCCTTCACTAGGGTTATACTTCGGAACGGATCGTTTTGATTGTCGTGCTCGTGTTGCGTGCTCGACTGCTTACCGCCGCTGGTCGAGTTCGAAAAAGCCGATTGAAAGTCTATCGATGACGAAGACGAAGAAGACGTATGTTTAATGGTATCTGCTTCTTTGGATGATTTGGATTTAGTATTGTTGTCGCCGGATCCGCTACCGACACCGACTCCGACTCCGCCGTAACGCGAATTCGTCTTACCCAGTAGGGCGTTCCTCAACAGTACGTTGTTCGATTCGAATTTTTCGCTCGTCTTAGTGCCGCCATTTTGACGATAAATATCGTTCGTTTTGACGATCACATCTTTGTCGGCTGCGCCACCACCTCGAGAGCAATCGTCGTGATCGACGGCGCTGATAAAACTACTACCGCGGTAAGGCGAATGATTAAGGGCGGTGATTGGAGATAGATTGTCGTCCTCCCAGAATGGCGACGTGCTGGTGTTATCGTTGACTATTTCGAACGAGTATATGGCTCCGTCGGTGTTCGTAGACGTCGACCAGTTCACCTCTTTCGTGTCGTACACGCTATTGCAGCCGAATCCTTGCGAGTCGAAAGTAGGAGGACCGTTCGTGTACCCGAAATGGTTATTGTTGGTCTCGGTGGCCGGTATCGTTCGAATTTGATCGCATTGCAGACTGTCGAAGTCTTCGAAATGTAAGCCGAGTAAATGCAGCTCTTGTATGTCGCTCGTTTGTAGTGTACCGTTGTTGAGGGATGTATCAGTCGAACCGCTGGTATGCGAATCCGATACCGTTCTGGTACCGTTCTGATCTGGCGGCGTGAACAAGACCGATGAAATGAAATCCGACGATATGTCCATTTCCATAGCTGATTCCAAAGCTTTATCAATGTACTGCCGGTGGTGGAGAGATTGCGATGTTGCGTTCGCGCCTCCTGGCGCAGTTCACCTTCTGTCGTCGAGTGTATTGTTACTGGTGCGTCAAGGACTATGAAGATTCTTCGATCATCGTTGCCATATCGATACTGCAGACAGTGGCTGAATATCCTGTAACAAAATATACATGGAAGGATTAACGCCTGTCTTAAAACCTTCGGGTTGGTAGTTCAGACTGTTGATAGCCGCAGTCTAAATTCTAACCCCTTGATTCATAAAATAAATTTTTCAACTCAAAATTAAAATTAAAAAAGCATCGTAGCGATACTAATTATGTGAATTGAACCAGGCGTAAGAGTAGGGGAAGTTTAATAAGGCTGAAAAGTTGACACCCCCAAAAGATACATCTAGAACTTATACTGAATCTAAATACCAAATTTCAATTTCTCAGCTCCATTTAGAGGGGAGTTATGCGAGGAACAAACTCAAAAAATAAGAAAAATCGACGAAAAAACTACATTTTTGGGGCTCTATGGAAGTGCAATGAGATTGAGAAGTTGAAACCCCCAAAGGCGCATTCATGGCTCCTACCAAGTTTGCATACCACATTTCAACTTTCGAGCTCTATTTGGAATGAAGATAGGAGAGGAACAGCCCTTTTTCAAGGTCAAAAAGGGGGAAAGCCCTCATACCTCCCCTTCAAATTCAACCAGGAAGTTGATTTTTGAATGCGTTATGCAACTTTGGAATCTCTATCGATTGACTCAAAAAGAACGATTTTTGTATTTTTGACCCCTCAGCAACCCCCCCCCCCTTCCCCTTCAAGTTGGACATAACTGAATTTTGACCCGAGGTCATCCCTACTCATGTATATTTAATCCACCACCGAACTAAGGCGATTGACCGAATTGGAGCGATTTTAGATCTGTATCGAGCAGAGTTGATGATTTTAGTCATCGGGGAAAAAATCAACCAAACCCAACATTTTTGGGGCTGTAGGAGGGCAGTGTGCAATAAGACTGAAAAGTCGAAACCGCCAAAAGGCACATGTAGTAACCCATACTGAATGTACACACCAAATTTCAATTTCCTAGGTCAATTTGGTGGTGAGGTAGAGGAGAAACAGCCCTTTATCAAGGTCAAGCCCTCATATCTCCCTTCCTAATTAACCTAAGTGGCTGATTTTTGGACGTGTTATAAATCTTTAAAACTGTTTTCGATTAGTTTAAAAAAGAACAATTTTTGCGTTTTTGGCCTCTTGACACCTTCTCCTCCAAATTTGGGTATAACTGAATTTTGACCTCAAGATCTTCTCCAATCATGTATATCCAATCAGCTGTCTAACTGAGTCTATTTACCGAATTGGAGCTGTTTTGGTCAGTATCGAGCAGATTAGATGATT
The DNA here is from genome assembly GCA_900060175.1 of Ferrisia virgata. NCBI lineage: Eukaryota > Metazoa > Arthropoda > Insecta > Hemiptera > Pseudococcidae > Ferrisia > Ferrisia virgata. The sequence continues at coordinate 8,632 of FIZR01007074.1, forward strand.
TTAGTCTTCGGCGAAAATGAAAACGACCTAACCCCATATTTTCGGAGCTATGTGTGAGGGGGGGGGGGGTTAATGGGGCTGGAGAGCCGAGACCGCCAAACAGCACATCCAGGGTCCCTAGTAAATGTACGTGCTAAATTTTCATTTTCCAGGTCAATTTGATGGGAAAGTAGGGGAGGAACACCCCTATTTCAAGGTCAAACTCAACCTCATATCTTCTCTCCTAATTGTCCCTTCAAGAGGTTGATTTTTGGATATGTTGTACATCTTTGGAACCGCTTTCAATTGGCTCAAAAAGGAACAATTTTTGCGTTTTTGGCCCCTTAGCATTTCCTCCTACAAATTTGGGCATATCTGAATTTTGACCCCGAGGTCGTCTCCAATCATATGTACCCATATTTAATCAGTTGTTTGTTTGAGTCTATTTACCGAATGAGAGCAATTTTGGTCAGTATCAAGCGGAGGAAATGATTTTAGTCTGAGAGGGAAAAAATCTGATACGGTCAAAAATGATCGTAATGGTCTGCTAGGATCCTAAAACGAACCTCCCTCCTCCCCCCTCCCCTACATATCAACCATAGTTCGATAGACTGCAATAGGCTGGTTTACGTTGGCAATATGACATAGAAAATCAGGCTAAAAAAAAGGATGAACTCCTTGAGCTCGTTCGTACCTGAGAGAGCCTACCGCCGGGGTGGTGGAAATCGAGGTAGGTATTAGCATAGGTCTACGGTACGCATAGATACGAATTCAATGAACCCACTCGAAGCTCCTATTTTCCTCATAGGTGATCCTGTACGAGCATCTAAAAATTGAACCAACGAGTAATTTCAAAATTTCGATAATATCGCAAAACTAAATAATGCACCTGATGGACGAACATGTTTCCTACAAATTTTGTCCTATACATATTCTGCCTATCTACATTATCGAAGGGGCAGTATTCGTTTGAATTTTATAAGCTCCTTCAAATAATCGAAATAGGCAAATTTTATGTATAACCAGAAATGCTTCTAAAGTTGCCTACTATAAGGTTCACTATTCAAAACCATTTTTGGTTGTGTACAAAATTTGCCTATCTTGATCATCTGAAGGAGCTTATAGATTCAAACGAACGCTGCCCCTTCAATATTGTAGATAGGCACGATATGTATACGACCAAATTTCTAGGAAAAATGTTTGTCTACGAGGGCCGCCAGTTAGATTGACGATTGGATCGAAATATTTGAAATTGCTCATTCGCTCAACTTTTAGATTACTGTACGACGCCACTTGCGGATGAACAAAATTGTGGACTGAACTACAAAGTAGGACCAAACTTGACGAGTTGTGGCCAAAGACTAGAAGTTGGCTAACAAATTGACTCAGGCACTGAGCCGATTCCGGGGCCTTGATGAGGATTGATTCTGACTCCACCTCTCTTTGACCACGAAGCAACGACTATGACTCCACTCTGAATCTGAAGTCAGCCTAAAATTCGATCAATGTGTACCACTCGTAGATCTATGCCGATACCTATCTCGATTTCCATATGACTCCTGCGGCAGGTTTTTGTATCTTATTTCCTGTCTGCGCGCTGTACAGCAATGGTCGCTAATTCAATATCGATATATCGTTTCTACCTTGTCCTTGAAGATGGGCTAATAAACCAGATACCGAGTATATTATAGTACAGGGTGCTCGCACGCGTTACGTACGCAGATAACCTAATTTAAATGCCACCTATGGATGGGTATTAAAGTACGTAGCTACGTACATAAACGCATGATTGATTTCTAATTGCTTACAATTTATCGTCGTATACGTGTATTTTATTTAGAGAGAAAAAAAAAGGGAGAAAAATTAGAAAAGATATACGAGTGTATCGTATAATACACACATATATCGAGTTTTAATATTTTTCATTTATTTATTATTCGTATTAGCCCGAGGCTAGCCAGCGTACTGTAGGTATCTCGAGTATCTGTATAGGTTTTATATATATATATATATATGTATACGAAATGTAGAAGGCGGCGGTGGCGGTGCTAGTTGTGGCCGTATAATAAAATCTGGAATGAGAGTAACGTACTTATATACTTTAGCTATAATGCCGGAGAAGGAAAAAAAAAATGGTAAAGTAACGAGATCGGAAGAACTAGTAGGAGGTACTGGTTTCTATGTACGATAATACACGTATATCGGGTACCTATATACCCTATAGGGGTATATGGTCGTCGTTGTCGAAGACATCGTATGCATTAGATGTGTATGTATAACCCGAAGTCGTGAATAAATAATAAAATCTATTTAGGTCGTTTAGCTAAACTGTACTTACTGTACGCGGGTACGTTAGAAAATCGACCATCAATTACCAGCGGTAATTACCAAATATTAAGAAAAACTAATCTGTCCAGGTATTCGCGTCTATTTAGAATGCGAATGTGCTGGTAGTTGTAGTAGTTGTTGTAGTAGTAGTAAACTAGAGATTTATAATGTTGTTTTATTTTTTGCGATGCTGAGAAGAATAGGAGGAGCCGAGGGGGGTTGATTGATTGGATGAGTAATGAGGTTTTAAAAATCGCCATGTTGAAAGGAAGAGTGGATTGAGAAATCGTTCTCAAAATAGCAGTGCTACGATCGATGAGGATTAAGGATCCGTAAATGATCGTTTAAAAAATACCGATTACTTAGAGTATGAAGCCTGAGACGGTCCATTATACGATGAGATTTAAAATAAGATGAAATACGTGGGACCACGGAAGGGAAGAAAAGAAGAAATGAGGGGGCTCTCAGGTTACTTTTTAGACTAAAATCTTCACCCGGCTTGATTTTAACTAAAATTGCTAAAAATTCGATCCTTAGGCTTAGATTGGTGGCGAATTATACACAAGTAAGGATGAGCTAGAGTTAAAATTAAATTATGTCCAAATTCAGGGGAGGGGATGCACAGGAACAAAAATCGTAAAAATGATTGATGTTTGAATCAAATCAATAGAAAATCGAAAGTTGCATTATATACCCAAAGATCAGCCTTTCGCGTCAATTGAGAGGGAAGATGTGGAGGTTCTTCCTATAACCTCCCCCCTCCCCCTCCTTTGAAGGTTTGCATGTAAATATACCTGCTTTTTTGGGGCTTTCGACTTTTCGGCACCGTTGAACCTCTTTCTTACAGTCACAAAAAAATCGGTTTTCATTAAGTTTGGTTAGGTTAGTTTGCTACCATTGTTCGAGTTTGTCTCATGCAATACCCTATTCCTCCTCCCCCTACCTGCTTAATATTTATAAAATTTCAACCTCCTTACCTACCAAATGTCCAACTAATCTTTACTCTGTCATACTCTAAACTCAAGTATTTATTACAAAAATGGACTATAAAATGATTTTGGAAATAAATTCGTCTTGAGGAGGGAGGGGAGGGTCGAAAGAAATGAATCGATTATTAATGAGCAGTACATATCGAATTCAGTGGGGGGGGGGGGGATAAAATAAAAACTCGGCAACATTTTCAAGTGGACTCACGAAATGCAAATAATTTGACCTTTAATGTGACACCAGCTCCCCGTGGAGTTTCAAGAAAAGGGGTAGGAGAATTCGTAACTGATAACATTTTCGAATTGTGAGGTATCAAAATGTGGATAGTTCAACTTGGTGATTCCGATTCCGATACTGACATGGCTCTAAATCTTTTGCGAGTCTCAGAGAGGTATCGAATCCCGCATTGATATGGCTCTAAATATCCTGGATGACCTCGTGCCGGGGGGGAGGGGGTTAAAATTGGTAACATTTTGGAATAGGGCATTGAAATATAAGTAATATGTTCCTGGATAAGAGTAGGTGAAATACCCTGGATTTCAGATTTTCAAAATTTTCACAAAATATTATTGGGTGTCGATAGGAAAACATTTTAGGCCCAAAAATACCCCCCCCCCCTCCTTCCCGTAGGATTTCGAAAAAACGGGTGTACATTTAATTTCTTTTCGCTAAAACACGTGTTTTGACAAATACAATATAGAAAATTTTTTTTTGATTTTTTTTGGCGAGTTGGGCTGTTTTTAAAAATTGAAAAAATATACCCAAAAATGCGTATTCCTCAAAAATAATTGCTAATAAACAAAAATGCATAGAAGTAAAGTTGTCCAACGTGAAATTCTATATTAGATTATGCCATTACAATTTTAGCTGGGGAACATCAATCATTGCGGAATTGCGGTCATGGGTACATGCATGTGAGGGGAGGGAGAGGGGAGTAAAGAGTCAAAATGTGAACGAGAGGTTTGAACGAAAAATAAACGCCACAGTATCTGATTTTGTCGAAAAGTTCTTCTTTCCTAACTTGTTGACCTACTTCCAGCATGAAAAAGAATTGCAATTTTGTTCAAGAAAAGTCAATTTTCAGAGTTTTGAAATTTTGCTTTTGCGCGAGTCGAAATAAAATCATAGGGAAGTTGCACTGAACTTTGGCGGTCTCGCTTTGGAGCTCTGGACACCACCCCCTCCCCCTAGTTTGAAGCAATATCTAGTTCGGTGGCGTTTTCATGTAAATCAACCCCCCCCCCCCCACCACATTATAATGAAGTCAGGTTCACAGTTTTACATCAATTAACGCCTTTTTTTGTACATCGATGGACGTCCGGAGAGGAGGGAAGAGGTGAAAAGTTTTTTTTGACAATCACTTCTCGAATACCGACCGCACCTACGAAAAAAATGTTGAAACAAAAGTTGTTGTAGAGAATTGAGAAACGAACATTTTTACTTCACTGACTACAAACATTTTCATGTTTTTACTTTTTTCCTACGTCACCAAGGGACCAAACTATGGCAAAAAGAAAGAGAAAAAATGACGTTCAAAAAGTCCTGTTAAAGTGATTAATTTACGCCTAGGCGAGTCAGGAATAAATTTCAACGAGCTAAAAATTGAATAAGTCTAATACTGGGGAGGGGATAGAGGGGGAGTTGTAATCGTGGCATTCCATTTTGATAATCATTTGAGCGTCAGACTCAAATTGAGCTTTTGAAGGCAGGAGGGGGGGAGCTGTCCTTCGAAAAATTAGAACTTTCTCAAGGGCTGAGTCCGTTATGATAATGAATTCGGAAAATTGGTTCGGACAAACGTTGTTCAGCGATAAAATATTAACATTTTCATATTTTTACTTTTTTCCTATGTCACCGCAGGACCAAGCTGTGGCAAAAAGAAAGAAAAAAATGACGTTCGAAAAGTCCTGTTGAAGTGAATAATTTACGCCTAGGCGAGTCAGGAATAAATTTCAGCCAGCCAAAAATTAAATGAGTCTAATACGGGGGTGGGGGATGTTGTGGCCCTGGCATTCCATTTTGACAATAATTTGAGCGCCAGACTCGAATTGGGCTTTTGAAGGCGGAGGGGGGGGGCTGACCTTTGAAAAGTTAGAGTTTTCTCAAAGGCTAAGTCCGTTATGATGGTAAATTCGGAAAATTGGTTCAGACGAACGTTGTAGAGCGTTGAAATACAAACGTTTTCATATTTTTACTTTTTTCCTATGTCATCGCGGGACGAAGCTATGGCAAAAAGAAAGAAAAAAAAACGATAATTTACGCCTAGGCGAGTCAAGAATAAATTTCAGCGAGCCAAAAATTGAACAAGTCAAATATGGTGGCGGGGAGAGGGGAGGAGTTGTAATCGTGGCATTCCATTTTCATAATCGTATTTGAGCGTCGGACTCAAATTGGGCTTTTGAAGGCGGAGGGGGGGGGCTGACCTTTGAAACGTTGGAACTTTCTCAAGGGCTAAGTCCGTTATGATGGTAAATTCGGAAAATTGGTTCGGACGAACGTTGTAGAGCGTTGAAATACAAACATTTTCATATTTTTACTTTGTTCCTATTCCTATATCATCACGGGACGAAGCTATAGCAAAATGAAAGAAAAAAATGATAATTTACGCCTAGGCGAGTCAAGAATAAATTTCAGCGAGCCAAAAATCGAATGAGTCTTATACGGGGGCGGGGAGGGGGAGGAGTTGTAATCGTGGCATTCTATTTTCACAATCATATTTCACCGTCAGATCCAAATTGGGCTTTTGAAGATAGGCCGGTGGGGGGGGGGGTGTTCAAAACCTCAAATTTGCCAAATTTTGGACATTGATGTCGCGATTTATCAGTTCTAAAATCTACTGTTCTAGATTAATGAGAGTTTTTAGATTTTGAATCTAAATTGGGTCCCAAAATGTAGGGGAGGGGGCGTGGGCGGGCTCGAAATTTCAAAATTTTGCAAAATTTGCAAAAATGAGTGTCGTGTTTGGTATGTGAGATTTTCAACGCGTTTTTTCGGCATATTGAAACAATTAAGGTATAAGACGATTTTGTAGTTTGGTAAATTGTCACCCTGATCCAATGAGTTTGAAGTTTGATTAATCTGCAAAACAATCGTACGTTAATATTTCTTCTCCGATGGAAGGAAGTATCTTATTGATCTGGTTTTCTCTCTTCCCTTTTGAATCTTCTGCACATATCCGCAGAGTGAGTACACACATAAGTACGTACATGAATGTGTAATGTACCTGTATTCTGTACGTCTATCTACATCGTTTAATGGTACCTACGACGTATGTACAAATACATATACATGCGTACATCATACATACCTCTAAGTATACCAATATATATTGGTGGTTAATTGATTTCATAAATGACAAATGTAAGTCGACATAGGCGCACTTTATTAAGTGCCAAATAACCTACTTTCTCCTAATTTAATTTGTCGCTTTCGTGTATACATGTACGTGTACGTGTGTATATGTATATATGTGTGTAATATGTACTCGTACATATGTACCTACGTACGTATTACACACTTGCGGCTGTTAAAAGTCTTAATTAATATATGCGATCATTAGTAAACGATGGGATTATTGAGTGTGAGATGAGGTTGTCGGTGGTGTAGCTACTGTCGTTGTCGTTGTTGTCTTTATCATCATTGCGATTTTCAATACACGACGAAATGGTATTTATTTATACATATACCATTACCCATTAGGTACATATGGTATATGCATAATGGAGCATATGTTATTGGTGGTACGTTTGTCGCCTTTCTTATTATTGTTAAAGACACGAGGCCGAGGTGTCCGGAACACGATAAATAAATAAAAACACTTATTCGCAATCCGTGCACGTATTTGGTTTAAAATACTACCTATACACTATATAAATTTGCCTGCTGCCTGCTGCCTGCTGCCTGCTGCCTGTTGCCATCCGTAAGGCCTGCATAGTAAAAATATGCATAGTTGGTCGACAGTGTGTATGACGTGTAGGAGGATGGAAGAAGATATCGAAGAAAGGTAAATGTACGAAAATAGATGGGAAAATGTAACCACACATACGTACGTATAGGCTATAGGGTTAGAGAGGTGTGTTTGTGTATGTAATTATGGGCAGCACGTCACGTTGTATCATCTGCCATACACCTAAGAAGCCTCCTCCGCCTAAATTTTTACATTTCAACGGTGACAAGGGGTTAAGAGATGGACTGTATATATCTGTGTAAGTGTGTACGTGTATGAGTGCGAACGAGACTATTATACACAGGTAGGTAATTGTACATAGACAAGAGACGTACGTACATTACATGTACTACAACGATGACGACTACGACGACGACAACGACGACGACTACGACGACGAAATACAACACGTTGCACCAAAATGAAAAATAGGTCAACACTTGAACACAAAATCGTACACGAGTATGTATGTGTTGGTGTATAACGTATAACTATATAGAACCAGTTTGTTGTGTATCTTTTTAAGTCATTCCATGTACTGGCAATATAGAGTCTGTATCTCTTTTTTTTTCTCTCTCTCTCTCTCTCTCTCTCTCTCTCTCCGGTGAGAAGACTTAAGGTATTATATGGTATCTGTATACAGTACTCTAACTAGGTATAAAGTGAACGAACGAATGAACGAACGAACGAACGAAAATAGATGAAAAAAAAAAAAACCGGCAGCGTCGTGACTTAGCGTTATTTTCGTGACGAAATCAACGTAACGTCAGCGTATCATTGGGGCAGCATCTTTCATATTGGCGAAAAAAAATTCATCATCGTATTAGCCCCGCAGCTGCCGCCAGCCAAAGCCTGCGACGATGATCCAAGAATAGCGAAATAGTCTCTAGTCGCAGTCGACTGTGCTGCGCGATAAATAGTTTTTTAAACAGTTGCAACTTGAATTCTGCAACAGCTTTGAACCGGTCGTGGTCGTCATCGTTGTCGTAGGATACTTCAAAGAGAGTCTGCGCCAGCGTATATAGCGTTAAATTAGATCGCGAATGTTGGACTATGCTCTGCTGTGTGTGTGTGCAATTCTATACTCGTTGTACGAATGTGGTAGTGTGGTCTGTGTACATGTGCATGTTGTAGAGCGGTTCTAGACATCGTATACATACATTGTATATACTCTATCTATCTATCTATCTATCGTAGGTATGTAGTTTTTATGGAGCATGTAGGCAGTCCATATACACACACGTATGTAGGTACGTGGGTGGGTGCAGTATCCAGATAGATGCCCAAGTCTATAAAGAAAAGAAACTTGGGCACCACAAGACCTATAAATACCACGATCATATGGTAGCTGCATATAGGTAGGTAGGTAGGTAGGTAGGTAGGTACTGCATATACGTATACCTTCATGAACCACGAATATACTACCATTGAATGTTGCTGGGCGTTTGTAAATTTTTTATTTTTATTTCTACGCGCGTAAAAATGCGGCTGTAAATCACGCAAAATTGCATTCAACCAGCGTATTGATTATTTAGATGTGCATTGTGCAGCATGATGATGATGATGATTGTCCGCAATCGTGTACCGTATGCGCGATGAACGACAGAGAAGAAGAATCACAAAATGACATGTATTGTTGACCTAGTCGCCGAAGTTTCGTATTAATGAGTTTTTCTACCTAGCTAAGTGCCTATGTCCGAAATTTCGTATACGTTAATTGCATCTTTGTCGAAGTGGAATGCAATTTAATCGTTCATTGTGTGCCGCATGAGTACCACCAGGCGACAGATAAAGAAAGAAACGAACGTTGTTTGGATAATGTGGGTTTGAAAAACGGCGCGTTTTACGTATGTGTATGAAGGATGAGTTCTCAGTTTTGTACGTATTCGAATGAGAAATACTTTCCTATAATAAGAGTTTAAAATATTGTATGAATGAAAACGTGTAAAAAGGCTAATTGATTTACTTCTCTATTAACATGCCTTTGGGTGGCTAAAGATTTGAAATTTCATCAGTAAATTTAATTTGCATGCAGAGGTGTGTAATATGCATTTTTTTGAAGGTGATTTTTACTTCTTTGTTTTTTTTTTTTTTTTGGTAGTTTCAAGAAAGTGGGCAACTCCATTCATCAGTAATTTGAAAACCATCCCAAAATTTTTTCAATTCGTACGTTTATCGTCCATATTTTGATTCCCTAGTTGAAAATATTTTCAATTTTGGATTTTTACCCTACTCAGCAGGGCTTACCCAAAAATTTTGTCAATTTTGAATTTTGCCCCCCCCCCCACCTTGGATTTCATATGAGGTCTAACGTCATATCTGGTATCGGATTCGAAATAACTAGGTTCATTTACCTGTATTTCGATATCCTACTCAAAAATATTTTGGATTTTATATTTTCAACCCCCCCCCATCCCCCAGCACCCTCCAGCACCTCGAGGTCTTGATACGACTCAAAATCATATTATCAGAAGCGGATTAGGAATAACTAGGGCAGATTATTTGTACTTTGACAGCCAATTTTTTAAATTTGTCTATTTTGAATTTTGGCGACACCCCCCCCCCTCCCCATCGGTTCTTCGTTGGGTTAAGCGTTATATAGGTACCGGGTTCGAAATGATTTGGTCAAATCACCCATATTTTGGTACCTGGTTCTAAAATATTGTCAATTTGGAATTTCGTCGTATCCTCCCCCCCTCCCACCCGCACCCCCTATTGGAAGCTTGGTGGTTTTATCGTATTCATAGTAGTATCGGTGAAATATTCGAGATCAAAAAGTTCAATTTTCTCATATTTCGATACCCTTCTCAGAAATATAGTTAATTTTGAATCCTCCTGTTCTCTCTCCCCTCCCCCTCCCGTTTAGGTCACATCAAAATTCAAAATTATATCAGAAGCGGATTCATTTTATGCAGTTCAGATATCCTATACTTTGACACCCTATTTGAACGTGTTGTCAATTTTGAATTTTGACGCCCCCCCCCATTCCATCGGTTGTCTTCACGCTTTAGCATTATAACTGTGCCGGGTTCGGAATGATTTGGTCAAATCACCTATATTTCTATTCGTAGTACTGAAATATTTTCAATTTGAAATTTTGCCACCCCTCCGCTTATTTGGAGGCTTGGTGGATTTATCGTACTTATACTAGTATCAGTGCAAGATTCAATTTTTTAATTCTCCCCTTCCCCCTCGCGTGGTCGCAATATGATTAAAAATCATTTCAAAGGTGGATTCGGTATAACTAGGTCAAATTACCTGCATTTTGATACCCTGTTTAAAAATTATGTCAATTTCGAATTTGTGACAGCCCCCCCCCCTTGCTTCTCCTTGAGGTTGAGCGTTGTATCGGGGCCCGGGCTCGGAATCATATAGTCCAGTTTTAAAATATTGCCAATTTGAGATTTTGCGCTCCCCTTTGCCCGTTGGGTGATTTATCATATTTAGAGTAGTATCTGTGCCAGATTCGAAATGACTAGATAAATTTACCTATATTTCGACGTCCTACTCAAAATTGTTATTAATTTTGAATCCCTCCTCCAGGCAGCTTCCCCATATCATAACGATATTCAAAATCCTATCAGAAGAGGATTCGGAATCACTAGGTCAGATTGCCTGTATTTTGACATTCTATTCGAAAATGTAAAATTTTTATTTTAAACCAACCCCCCCTGCCTCCGCCTACCTTTTGATTTACTTTGAGGTTTAGCGTCGTATTGGTATCAGATTCAGAATAACCTGGTCAAATCGCCTATATTTCGTTATATGGTTTAAAATTCTCGTCAATTTGAGATTTTGCCCCCCCCCCCTCCCCCTTGTTGGAGGCTTCGTGGCTTTATCGTATTAATAGTCATGCCAGATTCAAGGTCACAAGGTCGAATTATTCATATTTCGATACTGTACTCGTAAATATTTTCAAATTTAGATCCCCTCCCTCCCCTTCCGCCTGTAGAAGTCCTTATGTGATTTAAGGGTTCAAATTATAGTAGAATTGAAGGGTTTTTCATGTTTGAATGTGATAAAAATTCGCGGAAAGCGGAAATTTCGTATATAGGTACTCAATATTCCCGACCTTCCGTAAAATCCTTGCCCCTTTTTAGAGAGAAGGGGTGGGGCAAAAATTTCTGAATTTCAGTTTTTCGACAATAACTTCTCAAATAATGCACTTATGGAAAAAATGTTGAAACCAAAATTGTAGAGCACCGAAATACGAACATTTTTAATTCCTTTAACTTTTTCTTTTAGAAGGTTGGGCGTGGGGGGAAGGGGGCTAGGGAATACGGAAATGAGTCATTTTTTGGAAATATTCCTTTACCTTCAAAAGCCAACTTAATTCACTTTCAGGCGTGGTTGTTTTGCGTAGTACTTTACACACTACTGTGCAAAATAAGAAAAAACGCAAGTACCATAGGTGGGGGGGGGGGCTCCGCAGTAAAAGCCGTAGATCTATTACAATGAACAAATTTTTTAAATTAGCTCAAACAAACGTTATAAAGCGTTAAAAGACGAACATTTTCGTTTTCAATTTTTTTCCTAGGTGGTCATAGGGGGAGGGGGAGAGGCAGCTGGAGCTATAGAGATATATTAGAAAATTTCTCATTAACCAGATGAGTTACTCTAGTGCGAGGCGGATGTAAATTTCAGCCAGCTAAAAATCGCTCTGGAATTTTTTTATGGCGCTGAATACGATTTTTATCGCAATGAGCTTTTCGGGGGGAGAGGGGGGGGATAAAAATTTGAAATCTTCCAAAATTTGAACATGATATCGCTATTCTACACTTCGATTGTGCTGTTTCGGCTTTACCTAAATATTTAGTCGTTGGACCCGAACGGGGCACCATAAGGGGAGGTTCAAAAGTTGAAATCCTATAAAATCTGCTGCATATGTGTATGGCTCGTACCATTATACCGGATTTAAAAATTGCTATTACGGAGTCATGAAAGTGTATAAAATCGGCCTCAAAGAGGGTTGAGGGGGGGTATTCAAAATTTGAAATTACCACCTCAGGATTGAAAAACTATTCAGCTTGATAGTATTTTGAATCTGTATGAATGTTTTTACAAATATTTAACGATCTCCTTAGGTCTATGAAGAGCCCTGCTCCGTCATTGATAAATTTATAAATAGTGATTATTACCTAATTATTGCGAACAAAGCTGATGAAAATTGTTGAGGAAGAAAAAGTATGGTTTTTGAAAATGATTTTTTTTTTAAATTCTTATTTCAATTCATTGCCATCTCGTACACATATTGTACGTAGCTCATTTTCTACGTTAAATTTAATCCACCTGGAATCATCTACGTTTTTTATTAATCTTGCTTCGGGCACACGTAATTACTCGAATAACTATTAAGTGCCTAGCTGTCGAATATAACAATTATTTGAAGAGGGTAATATCTGTATGGTAGATAGGGTGGGTGGTTGAGAGTAGAGGGGAAGCAGGATACCCGAACCACAGCGCGAAAATCCGATATCTCACGGGCACCGATGGCAGGTAATTTTTACCTCTAAGCTTGGCGAATTACGAAGACTAACGTATTATAAAGCTAATGCCAATGGTATGTCGATCTGGATGCCTGGTTTACATTGGGTACTGGGGCGATATGGTACAACTATGTACGATATACGAGACTATACATGTATGTACTTTGAGTTGGAATATTACGCACCCGGTTCGGAACGGATTTGCATGCATTGCGGACAAGATAAACCGCGCCCATTGCGTCCTTGCACTTTTCTGATTAATTTATTTTATCATGAATCACGATTAATAATGATATATTAATACACATACGTACGTACTCTATGATCCGGTAAAAAAAAAAAAAAAAAAAAAAATGTTAGGAAGAGGATAAGAGTATATATGGAAGAGGGGTCAGAATAAAGGGGAAAAATACCAATAAAAACGTTTATTATCGGGGCCAGCGAGCACCGAACAAACTGTCTATGGACGACGACGAAGACGAAAAAAAAAAAAAAAACAAACCACCTCTTAATACAGATTAAGTACATATTGTACGTATATACCCTGTCCTTAGGAATGGTAACCCTGAATTAACCTATGGTTTTTTTTTTCTCTCTCTCGTTTTCTTTTCGTCGTTGTCCAGTCGATATAATAACGATTTACAGTTCAATTATTATATAGAGAACTATTCGATCGTTGTAATTACTCTAATAAAGACATTGTATATACAGATAGGTTTTGGTTGAAGACTTGGAGGATGAAAGAAACAGAGGGAGTTGGGGAGTTGGTCGTATTTCCATTCAATGTCGGCTCAGTAATACATCTAATCCGGTTCCAACGTGTTTAATTACACTATAAATTGGAAATCGAAATATCTACGTGTTGACTATCTATCTACCTACCTACCTACCTACCTAACCTAACCTAACCTACGTACACCTTTACGAATGTCCAGCTTTTTTTTTTTTTTTTTTTTTCTAGTAAAAAGATCTGTCTTATGTTGGTTATAGGTAGATGAAATGCTGCTCGTCTCACACACCCATAACCTATACCCATCATTTCCAAAACATACCTGTTGCTACACTTGGATTATTTTCATCTTACTTATAATTATTGTATACTCGGATTGGTGTACCGAGAAGGCGCGAATTAATTAATTAAAAATTAATCAATGTTTCGCGGCAGTTTGCTGCTTTCTACGTGTATCGTATCGCGTATACATTGAATATACTTCACATCGAAATCCATATTATAGGAAGGAAGAACGAGTGGAAAATTTCCCTGAATGTGGAACGCGGCTGTCGGACGTTCGCCTCGATCGACGAGATTTCGGACGTGATTTCGCGCGGATTACAGAACGTACATAAATTAAACAAAATTTTTTCGGGGTATTTTTCCCTACCTATCGTTGGGTTGGACTTATATAAACGGATGTACGTTCTATGGTCATTGTTATCTATTCGATTGTAGGTGTAGCTGGCTTCTAGTAGATGAACGCGATACAATCGTGTACACTTCTTCCTTTGATCTATGCATCTGTGTGTGTGTGTGTGTGTGTGTGTGCCTGTATCTAAGTTCGTACGAATAGATAGGTATATTATTAGTACACCTTTTTACAGCAGTCGTGTATACCTTCTTTGGTTGGCTGGATTTGTGTACTTCGTAGTTGTACGTATAGGTATAAAATGAAACTATAGGTTCCATGCAGTACGTATTAGTATGTCTATGTACCTCGATGAGTATTTCATTTCATTCATTCAAAAAAAATAAATAAATAAATAAATAAATAAAATACCATCACACGCGTACCTAAACCATAAAAACCGCTTGATCTACTTTTTCCTCTCGCAACACATCGCTATGTTTCGGTTACGTACGTGTTAGTGCTTGTACATGTGTATGTGTGTGTGTGCATTTGTGCAGTGTGAATTGCATTGTGTAGGTCTAAGGCTGGATGGATTTTTTTCTTCGCCAAGATTCGAATCAGCTGACCCGAGTGTTGTTTATATAATGTAGTGTGGGCCGACGTTTGTGTCTTTTTTACCCCCCCCCCCTATTCCCCCTCCCCCACCCTTCTCAGCCTTATGCTCGTAGTATATGTTTTCGAGAATAATATATAGTTTAGATTTAGTGTGAAGTTTATTAAATATCATGAAACTGGTTCTCGCTGACTGTGTTACACTGGCGAAAAATATTATTTTCTGTCATTTTGTGGAGTATGCGTTTTAAAAAAAGTAATAATAACTTGTTCCTTTTCCCCCTCCTTTGCCTCGTCTAGGCTGTTGCAGCTTTTATCGATCTAATCAATCTGCCGGCAAAATGTTGGGGTAAGAATGGGGTAGGGGGGTATTACGAGTTATACCTATTTCAAGGTTCGTTACAGCTCTCTAAAAATTGAGCATCCACTTGATGGAATGATTATTTGATCACCTGGTATACCTAATACCTATCTAGTTCTAGGTAGGCTTTAATCAGGGTTGAATTTCTCATGGTAAACTAAGTGTATTAATGCAAAAAAAAAAAAATGAGGCCAAAAAATCATAAAATTAGTCTCTTTCTTCCTGCATGTGATAAATTCGAATAAAAACTATCATAGTATATAAGAACGTAGTTAGGTATGTACGTATAAAATGTATGTATTTTTATTACATATTTGAACGGTTTTTTACGAGCCACGGATACTTTAAACCAGTTCAGTGGTGCCTAACCACTCAACATTGTAGCTCTTATAACTAGTGTATGAAGAAGGTAAAAAAAAATCAAATCTTTAAATGTACAATTAGTATGTGCACATTGGTGATAAATTTTGAAACCGGTTCAGTGGTTTGAAACATGTTGTTGATGAAATTTTGGGAAGTATGATGATTCGAACACTGTTAAAAAATTGCGTCAAGCAGCGAGTAGTAAAAATAAGTAGATTATTTTTTGTTTTTATTTTCAATTTTTCCTGAAATTTTGGAAACCGGTTTCATGGTCGGCGAACCGGTTTTAAAAATTTTTATTTTTGTGCGTGCATTGCGTTACTATCATTCTTCTTGTTTCAATGTTGTGGTATAAGAAATTGGTGACTGGTTGCTGGAGGGATGAACCGATTTCTAAAATGCGCATACCGGGTTATTCCATTCGATTAACTGTAGCTTGATTTCAAACCACTGAACCGGTTTTCAAAAAATGTAACGTAGTGGAAAAGTGGTACCAAGCGGCAAGTAGTAAAAATACGCGAATCATTTTTTCGTTGTTTTTTTTTAAATTTTCCCGATATAATGGAAACCGGTTTCATTGTCAGCGAACCGGTTTTTCAAATTTCAAAACTTTTGTGTGTGTTTTGAGTCACATCAAGTTTTTTTCTTTTAATATTTTAGTAAAAAAAAAATTAGCGATTGGTTGTTAAAGAAATGAACCGGTTTTTAAAATGTATATGTGTGAACAAAAACCAATTCATTTCATTCGGTGAACTTGAAGCTTTTTATCAAAAACTTTTATCCTAGACTGGTAACTAGTTTCAAGCTAACGAACCAGTTTTCTAAAAATATGTAGACTAAACTGCAACTCGTTCAAACGCTAATTTGTATCATTTTTTGAATATTAGACTGTATTTAAATTCTCAAAAAATGATAATCATGTGGTTGAAAATCACTGAACCGGTTTCGAAAATATGTTTACACATTGACTTATTTTTCCTGTTATCGGTTCCATTTTTAATTTGATTTTACCGCGAAAATGTCTGTGTTCGGTTATTTTCCATGATTTTCTCATGATATTTGATCGATTTTTTGCATATTTTCACTAATTCTCTCAAGTTTTTACCCAGTTTTCGATGATTTTCTACAATTTTCTTATAATGAAGTGAATTTTTTATGATTTTTCAACATTTCCGATAAATTTTCTGCACTTTTTATTCAATTTATCAAATTTTTAGGTAATTTACGATGGTTTTTAACGATTTTTTCATAGTGCATGTCAATTTTCACCCGATTTTTGTTCAATTTTCAATACTTTGTACCGATTTTTATCTAATTTTCGATGATTTTCAACAACTTTTTTCTTAATTTAGGTCAATTTTCATTCCATTTCTCAAAATTTTTTCTTGATTTGTGACTCATTTTTTGCATTTTTTTAATCCATTTTTATCAAATTATCGCCAAATTTCGATAATTTTTGACGATTTTTTTCACACTTTCGGTCAATTTTTTTCCCGATTTTCATTCATTTTTATTTGATCAATTTTTTGCACTTTTTACCCCCTTTTCAATGTTTTTTCTCAATTTTTCATCAATTTTCGCCTCTTTCTATTTTCATAATTTTAGATAAATCTTTTTATATTTTTCACCTATTTTTAACAAATTGCTGAACCTTTTTTTCATAGTTCTGGTCAATTTTTACCCATTTTTAGCTCTTTTTTGGTGATTTTTCATCAATTTCTATGAACTTTTCACCTGTTTTTATAAATTTTTTATCCGATTTTTAACGATTTGTTTCATATTTTAGGCAAATTTTCATTCAATTTTCAACATTTTTTCGTGATCTTTGATTAATTTCATGCGCTTTTTACCCATTTTTATCAAATTTCCGATGATTTTCGTAATTTTTGGTCCATTTAATCACTATTTACCCATTTTAACCAAATTTTTGGTGATTTTCAAAACTTTTTCGTAATTTTTGATTAACTTAATCGCTTTTTACCCATTTTAATCAATTTTTTGAAGATTTTTAACGATTTTTTTTTTGTAATTCAGGCCATTTTTCAGTATTGTTTCATATTTTTTGATCAATTTTTTTAATGCTTTCTAGCAATTTTTATGAAATTTGTAGTCAATTTCCAATCATTTTTTAAAATTTTTGTCGTGATTATTGATCAATATCAATCAGTTTTTACCCATTGTTATCAAATTTTTACCTTATTTTAGATGATTTCATACAATGTTTTCTAATTTAGGTCAATTTTTACACATTTTTAAAAATTTTTCTTTTTTTTTTAATTAATTTTCTACATTTTTTAGCCATTTTTATCACATTTTCAACAGTTTATTTCACATTTTATGTCAATTTTCACCCGATTCTTGAAATTTTTCGTTACACTTGATCAATTTTTTGCATTTTTTACCCGTTTTTATCAAATTTTAACCCAATTATTGAAGATTCTTTTCATATTTTTGCTCAATTTTCACCAATTTTTTTGTTATTTTTGATCAATTTCTTGCATTTTTCACTCAATGTTACGGAATTATTACTTATTTTTTGATGCGTTTTTTTTTTTACTGTAGTGCAGGTTAATTTTCAACCAATTTTCAAAATTTTCTCGTGTTTTTTGATCAATTTTCTATACTTTTTTTTAGCCATTTTCCTAAAATTTGTTTCCAATTTTTGTTGATTTTTAACGATTTTTTTTTCAAATTTTAGGTAAATTTTTACCTAATTTTTGATATTTTTACATGATTTTTGTTCAATTTCTCGCATTTTTTTTCATTCTTATTGAATTTTTACGCAACTTTTTAAAATTCTTTTCCTAATTTTAGTCAATTTTCAACCATTTTTTGAAATTTTTTCACAATTTTTGATCAATATCAATCAGTTTTTACCCATTGTTACCAAATTTTTTCCCAATTTTTGATGATTTCATACAATGTTTTCTAATTTAGGTCAATTTTTACACATTTTTAAAAATTTTTCTTTTTTTTAAAATTAATTTTCTACATTTTTTAGCTATTTTTATCACATTTTCAACAGTGTATTTTACATTTTATATCAATTTTCACCCCATTCTTAACTTTTTTCGTTACACTTGATCAATTTTTTGCATTTTTTACCCGTTTTTATCAAATTTTAACCCAATTTTTGAAGATTCTTTTCATATTTTTGCTCTATTTTCACCAATTTTTTTTGTTATTTTTGATCAATTTTTTACATTTTTCACTCAATGTTACAGAATTTTTACTTATTTTTTAATGCATTTTTTTTTTGCCTTAATGCAGGTTAATTTTCAACCGATTTTCAATATTTTCTCGTGTTTTTTGATCATTTTTCTATACTTTTTAGCCATTTTCATGAACTTTGTTTCCAATTTTTGTTGATTTTCAACGATTTTTTTTTTCAAATTTTAGGTAAATTTTTACCAAATTTTTGATATTTTTACATGATTTTTGTTCAATTTCTCGCACTTTTTATTCATTCTTATTGAATTTTTACACAATTTTTTAAGATTATTTTCAAATTTGCAGTCAATTTTAAACCAATTTTGAAATTTTTTCGCGATTTTTGATCAACGTCAATCTGTTTTTACCCATTTTTTATCAAATTTTTGCCTTATTTTTGTTACTTTTCCACGTTTTTTGTTCAATTTTCGGTACTTTTTACCCATTTTTACTACATCTTTGCCCATTTTTCTAAAATATCTGACCCGTATGCAATCCGCACGTCACCTCGTTTCTGCACTATTATTTTATAACTTCACATTTTCACTGTACCGAATCAATCAATCATTAACACCTGATCAATGTATATGCTGCGAAACTTGACGTGTCACCCTGTATCTAACTTTTTATGTGCACATCTTTGGTACGTAATCTACGTACAGAGTCGTAGACGTACATTCACACGCATATATGACCAACTACCTAGGATCTTTCCTGCTTCACTCGTACATCGGAGTGTAGAGAATTTCAGTGGTGTAGGCGGATTCGCATAGCGTGCTCGTAGCAGACGTCGTCGTTCATTGAAAAAAAAAAAAAAAAAAAAAAAAAAAATAGTACGTACTTATTATTTACATTGACTGTTGGTATGTGTAGCGTATTAAAATATTTAGCGACGTACGCGAGCTGCGCGCGTGTTAAATACCAACAAAGTAAGTATTTGCATAAATATATATATCGAAAGCAACGAATAGGATGGAATATTAACAATTACCGGGTATCTCGATGCGTGTATGTGTGTGTGTGTGTGTACGTAAATACGTATACAGCAGAGGTACAGTGTGCGTGTACTTATTATAGTCCTATACTATGTTGTAGTAAGTATGGACGTTGAGGAGCCAGGAGGTAGAACAGAAAAGAGGTAAATTGTTGTACTTGTACAGAGAATATGTAGGTAGATTTAGGTAGGTACTTAGATATAGGTGGGTATTTAACGTAAATATACTGGCTCATTATTAGAGGTATAATAGGTTTTTTTTTGCGAGTCTTCGGAGAGGGGGAGGGGGGGTGTAGTATTGTTGGTAAATAATCGTGTTATAAGTAGAACCAGCTAATCTATATAGAAGTAGATTTATATCTTCAGCGAATGCGAATATGCTTCAATTACACGCGATAAAAAGGTACCTGCATTTATGATGTTTAGTTGGCTATGGCATCTTCACACTATGTATGCTTGGTACTTGGTACTCACTTCTTGGTTTATGACTTATGTTCGTACTTATTGCACATATATGCTATGTATATATAAGTGGAAGATAGGTCAATGTAAGGTATATACATATACCTTACATGTACGTATATCGTGGGTAATTTTAAACGTATCGACTTGGAATGTACTGTGTGGTACTTCTACCTATACTCAGAATGCACTTTTTGCAATATCTCTGGTATTGGATAATTGAGCGAAAAAAGTAATTTTTGAAATATGGAAATGGTTCGTGAGCGTGTCCCGTTTAGCGCTTACGTTGGCATTCGCGTTTTATACGTAGAAGCAAAAGAAAAAGAGAAATCGAGAAATTTTTTTTTTTTTCTTTTCGTTCTTTCGAAGCCATTTATACGTATTTACCTGCGCTTAATAAAAGAGACCAAGAAGAAGAATGAAAAGAAAGAAAAAAAAAAAAAACGCAAGCGAGCTTATTAGTCGAGCGAACCGCACCACGACCGATGCCGAGAGACCACAATAATGGTAACAATAAGTCCACTTTAAAAGGCTGCCTACGTACGAGTTTTTTTTTTTTTTTTTTTTAATGGTAAAAATAAGTCCCCTTTAAAAGGCTGCCTATGTACGAGTTTTTTTTTTTTTTTTTTTGCTTCGCATCTGGTCACCGGGTCGAGCAATTATTCATTTAAAATAAAAAATAAAAACAGCTTCGAACTGGCTGAACGAAATACATGTTATTAGGAAAAGATTTACGGTGCGGGTTTAAAAGCTCGTAATTAGGGGGAAACAAACGTGAAAGTATTTTTCATGTGGAATGGATATGTGAGAGGGAGGGGTATGGTGTTGGTAGAATGCAAAAATACAACGGGTACATTGGTGCATGATTCAAGATTAAGTGAGATTCGAGAGAAGGAATCCCACATCTTTGAAAAATGCTTCGTTGAATCGTGAATTGCAGAAAACGGGAAGAGATCTTCAAAATTACATATCCCCCCCCCCGCCCCAACGAACTGTATGACGATGAGAACTCTTGGTAGAATCTCTCAGCAGCCAGCCTGATTAAAATAGCTCTTTTGGAGGTGTATTTGATTTTCCAAGTTCAAGTCAATGGTCGGTAAATAGCGCTGTAATCCTCATTTCTTCCCCTCTCCCCTGCACAGTTTATCCACAGCTACCTCTTTTCTTCAAGCTGAATTTTAACTCAGGATCATTGCCATCGTTGCTTTGTCTATGTCCAGTTTTGAATGAATTTGTCTGATTTTCGCTTGCGAATGAGAAATTTATCACGAAAAATGTTCAACTTTTGTCAAAACGAACTTTTAGGAATGCGAAACGAATTTTCGTGTTGTGCCCTCCCTCTCCCTCTCATCTGCCTCACTTCTACGTTAGATGGGATGGGAAGGTATGTTCGTGAAATTTTTGTACAAAATCACGCGGCAGGAATTAATTTGCTCTTTAAAATGTACGCTTAAGTCTATATTTACATAATGGAAAATTCATTAGCATTTTGCGAAACATGTGACGTCATTTTTTTTAATAAATGCAACTATAATTATAAGTTATTAAGAAAGATGACGTATCGTCGACTAACTCGTAATTGTAATTTTCGTTTGTTTCAGGTGAGTACGAGACATTGTCACTATGAGAATGAGGTAGAAATAGAAATAAGTAGGTAAGTCAGTTTTACGGATTAGTTGGAAAATCCCAGCAGCGCAGCGTTTCAATTTTATTCTTTTACTATTGTACCATTATGTTGTAAACGTTTTACCTTCCTCAATATTCGGCGTCGTCTACCTCAACATATTAAAATTTCGCGGAAAATATTTGGTGGAAGAACGGCAGCGGGGGGAGAGGATTTAGAGAGAAAATTGTCGAATCTTAAACGAAATAATGGTGATAAGTAGAACTTTTACTTGGTATTGAAAAATTAATATTTTGGAGTGATTGAATTGAGAACAGAACTGGCTTTTAAAGCTGTTTGAAATAATAGACCAGTTACTTATGATCTGACTATGTACCCGCGGTGTTCTAAAAGATTGAGGGGGGAGAGGGGTTGTTATCAACCGTCAATTTCCCATTTCAATCATATTGATTTCGTTACGGCTTTATGAGAGATGAGTCACCATTTTTAAAATAAATTTCTGAAATGGTAGCAGAGCATGGTTGTTTCTCTTTTTTCATAATTGTCTCTGAACCGATCAATGGTTATATTCTAAAATTGTATTTCTGCAATGAAATCAGTTCACCTCAAAACCGGTTCATTTGCGATAATTTTCATAATCAGATTCGTGCTCAGTATTTTGGAAAAAAAGGCATTTGGCGAATTTTTTGATAAAACTGGACATATCTTTGTACTGAAGCTAATTTATCTCGAAACTGGTTCAGTTGCGGGAATTTTCGTGATGAAATTCGGGTTCAGTATCTCGAAAAATCGGAATGTGTAATTTTAAAAAATGAGCCAATTTCAATACTGAAACCGGTTTACTTCAAAACTGGTTCATTTGTGCTAATTTCCATAGCCACAATCACGTTCTGTATCCTAAAAAAAAGATGGTATGCGAATTTTTGAAAAAAACGTAGGTCAAAATTTTTATACTGAAACCGGTTCCTTTGCGGGAATTTTCGTGATGAAATTCGGGTTCAGTATCACGAAAAATCGGAGTGCGCAATTTAAAAAAATGAACCAATTTCAATACTGAAACTGGTTTTATTTCGAAACTGGTTCATTTGTGTTAATTTTCATAGCCACAATCACGTTCTGCATCCTAAAAAAAAAGGCAGTATACGAATTTTTGAAAAACATAGGTTAGAATATTTGTACTGAAACTGGTTTATTTCGAAACCGGTTCATTTGCGGGTATTTTCATGGTAAAATTCGGGTTTTGTATAACGGAAAATTTGAATATGCAATTTTTAAAAAAGGCCAAATTTCTATAATGAAACCGGTTTATTTATACCAATTTTCATTACCAGATTCATATTCAGGGTCTTGAAAAAAAAGCAGTAAGCGAATATTTTGAAACAATTGAATAAAATCTCTGCAATGAAACCGGTTTATTTCGAAATCGGTTCAATTGCATCAATTTTCATAATCAGAACCAAGTTCTACACTCTAAAAAAAAGGAAGAATGCAAATTTTTTTGAAAAAATCAGGCAAAATCTTTACACTAAAACTGGTTTATTTGCGGAAATTTTCATAGTGAAATTCTCAGTATCCGAAAAAATCGGAATACGCGATTTAAAAGAAAATGGGCCAATGTCTACAATGAAACCGGTTTATTTGCACCAATTTTTATAATCAGATTCGTATTAAGGAGCTTAAATCAAAGTAGTATGAGATTTTTATGAAAAAATCGTGAAAAATCTCTGTAAAGAGACCGGTTCATTTGTGTCAATTTTGATCAGAATCGCGTTTAGCATCCTAAAAAAAGTCTGTATGCGAAATTTTGTCAAAAAATTAGAAAAAAATCTCTATAATGAAAACGGTTTATTTGTGTGTGTCTACTTTCATTATCGAAACCATATTCAAAATCTCAAAAAAAAAAAAAGCAACATGCGAATATTTTGAAACAATTGAATTACATATCTACAATGAAATAAGTTTTTTTCAAAACCGTTATATTGATACTAATCTTCTAAACCAAAATTACATTCGACACTTGAAAAAAGGCAGTTTGCAAATTAAAAAAAAAATCAGGCATAATTTTTTTACTGAAACTGGTTCATTTGTAAGGATCTTCACTGTGAAATTCAACTTACGTATATCAAAAAATTAGAATTATGCGATTTCTCATCTTCCCTCCCCCCCGCCCCAGACAAATTGTCTATAATGAAACCGGTTTATTCGTACCAATTTTCATGATTAGATTTTATATAAATAGCATGAGAGTTTTTTGAAAAAATTTGGAAAATTTCTGTAACGAAACCGGTTTGCTTGTGTCAATTTTGATCAGAATCTCGTTTAACACCCTGCATAAAGACAATTTGCGTTTTTTTTTCTTCAAAAAATAGGACAAAATTTTCACAATGGCGCCGATTAATTTCGAAACCGGTTTATTTATACGAGTATATACCAATTTTCGTAATGAGTTTCGTATTCAATGCCATAAAAAAAAGATGGCATGCAAATTTTTTGAAAAAATTAACCAAATTGCTATAATAAAACCGGTTTATTTCGAAACCGGTTTTTTTGTATGTACCAATTTTCGTAATCAGTTTCGTATTCAACGCTATGAAAAAAAAAACGGTATGCAAATTTTCTGAAGAAATCAAACGAAATTCGTATAACGAAACTGGTTTATTTCGAAACCGGTTTATTTGTATGTACCAATTTTCGTAATCAGTTACGTATTTAATGCCATAAAAAAAGACGGGGATGCAAATTTAAAAAAAAATTGAAACAAATTGCTATAATGAAACCGGTTTATTTGTATGTGCCAATTTTCGTAATCAGTTACGTATTTAATGCCATAAAAAAAGACGGGGATGCAAATTTTAAAAAAAATTGAAACAAATTGCTATAATGAAACCGGTTTATTTCGAAACCGGTTTACTTGTGTCAATTTTCACGATAAAAATTGCGTTTAGCGAGCTAAAAAAAAAAAGCAGAGTATGTGTATTTCGTTTAAACAAATCTGATAAAATTTCTACAATCACTCGATTTATCTTGAAACCGGTTCGTGTGAGGCAGTTTTCATGGTGAAATTCGATTTCAGCGCTTCGAAAAAAAAATGTACGCGAATTATCTTGAAATTTGAAGGTATATCGTTTTAGGGAGAATATTCGAATGCGATTGAAAATTGAAAAAAACCGCCTACATCAAGCGTACTCTTAGTATTTGATTTTTTCAGAGAAATACGCGTTTTGTATTTTTTTTTGGGGACACCCGTTATATAAACTCACAAAAAATTCGTCTCAGACACTGCTCGAATCGAATTCTAGTCGGCAGTTGATGAGGTTTTTATTCGAAAATCGCCAATACCTCGTTGTTACAGTATTCTCACTAAGCCTTTTACAAGAGGTCAAAAAATATTACATATCTATGAATCCTTTACAAAAATAATTATCGGCTAATTTCTGTACTTTTTTTTTGACAAATAAATAGCGAAGTGTTATGTTGTGGTGTTCGATATCGAATATCGATTTTACCCGATTCTATAGAATTATTTAGGTATACCTAAGAAGAGAAACACGTTTGTATGTGTATGTCCTATGTACTATATGCAGCTGAATAATTACATACGGTTTCAAATACTGGCATAATGTAGGTAGATATATATTCATACGTACATATGCCACCACAAATAGGTCCAGGTAGTAGGTAGCTAGCTCTAGCTAGGTATATAGGTACAAGTACATAGAAATACTGTACGTTATACACGACGAAGCTACGACGAGTATGCTGTAAAAGACGACCACATCGTTAACGCATATTTCGTTTCGCTAATTAAGCTTGCCTTTGACTATAGCACGGCTGGTCGAACGAGTTTCCAATTTTTACAATATTATTAACGTTGTACGCCGGTATTCCGTTCGTCATTCTTGGAATGTTTTTAACCAATTACACGCATCGAACGCCATATGCCATACGTCCGTGTACGTCTGCACCTTTGCACTGGACCCAAGTTGGTGAATTATGATCGACGATATGTCATCATAATTTAGACATATATACCAAAGAAAGAGCACGATAAGAGTGCGATATCGACGAATATTTTAATCATACATGTAGTAGCCGCCGGCTACCTCATTCGATCTGGAATCGATTCGATTAAAGATTTTATGGAGATGTCACGAACGCAAAGTGCGCGCGTCTCGATCGACGATCTTTCCATCAGCGTATACCGAAAATAGGTTTGTGGTGAATCTGGTCATCTATTTATCAGCTTTCATCGGTATAGGTTAAGGAGGTTTGCAGTATGTGGATTTTAGTTAAAACTCGTAAGTCTCTAAGTACACTTGTATGTACGTATATGGTACGTTTAGGTCTTTAAATAAGAGAGAGAGAGAGAGAGAGAGAAAAAAAGGCTTAAAGTACCAGCTAATAACGCTGTTATAGGTATTTAATTTTAATCTGAACCGTTCCGTCGTCGTGTCGCCTTTTCATTCGACTCTAGCTTACGGTGAAAAAAATTACGAATACCGGAACGTTCGATTAAATCGGTACGCGTGTTTGGAAACTGACCGGCTCGGCTGACTGATCGATACGATCGACGGCGCGGTAAAGGGTGGAGGAGCAGGAGGAGGGTGTAAACGATCGTACAAATTAACTACAAAGTGTACACGATATTCGTGACTTACGATTTGAGCTCAGCTCGCCGTACACTGTGGTGGATTTTTATATCGTGGATATTGACGTATTTTTAATGCGATACACGCTCTCGAGTTTCTAGTCCAATGTTATATTTAGTCTGGTACATGGTGGATTTTAATTTTTTTTCTTTTTAAACCAAATTATTAAACGGCAGGTTGTATACCGTATAAGATGGGTAATATATGCTCGTGAAAGCGCCTAAAAAAAAAAAAAAAATTAAAGTTATGAAGCTTTGAATAGTACCTAATGAAAGTATCATAAAAATTGATAGAAATGTTTCGAAAAATTTTCAAAATTATGTGAAAATTGACAAAAAAATCATTCACCCGTTGAAACTATCAACTTTCACGTAAATTAATGATAATTGTTTATCGTAGAAATTACTCGATATACTTGGCGTAAAACGTAGAAGAGGTTATTAGAATTTTGTGAAATACGTTAACAGCAGTTTTATTAATGTTTCTTGTATTTTTCATGACTTTCTATCATATTTTAACGATTTTGGTAAGCTGTCAGTTTTTTTACATTAATATGTGAAGCTTGAGAATGGGGGGGGGGAGAGAGTGACATATTTTCATAATTATTCTTTATTAGTTTGAATCCATTATTCATTTGTTTTGTTTTTTTGTCAATTTCCCAATTTCTATTTTTGTTTTTGATAATTCGATTGTTATTTCAACGATTCTCAACATATAATTCTTTTGCAAAAACAACTTTTACCATGTTTTTTAATCATTTTTTTAGATTTATGAGGGATAAAAATGCAATCGATGAATCGATTTATCGATTCATCGATTGCATTATCGGCTTCCAAAACATTTATACTGCAGTTTTGAAAAACATCGATATTTCGATTTTAAACTACATGGATACAATGATCAATGCATCGATTTTAAACTACATCGACTTTGAACAACACTGATACGTTGATTTTAAAAGATATCGATATATCAATCTTGAACGATATCAATACATCGATTTTTGATAACATCGATTTTTGATAACATCGATATGTTGATTTTGTGCAAAATTGGTACATTGATTTTAAACAACAATATCAATGCAATGATTTTGCACAACAATATTGATACATCTATCTCAAACTAGAATATTGATGCATTGATCTGGAACAACAAAATCAATACATCAATTTTGAACAACATTGATACATTAATTTTAAACAATATTAACCGTAGATATCAAACAAAATCAAACATACAGTTTGAACAACATTGATACGCGGATTTCGAACCAAATTGGTACCTCTTTTCTGAACAACAATATCAATACACTGATTTTGAATAACAGTATCGATATAACGAATTTAAACGACAACATTGATTGATACATTGATATTGAACAGTATCAATACATTGATTTTAAACAGCATCGATACATTAATTTCAAACAATATTGGCCATAGATATCAAACAAAATCAATTCATTGACTTTGAACAATATTGATACACTGGTTTTGAACAATATCAATACATCAATGTTGAACAATATTGATATGTCGATTTTGAACAACATCAGTGAATCTTATTTGAACAATAATATTAATACACTGATTCTGAATAGCAATGTCGATACATCGATTATGATACATTGATTTTGAACAGCAATAACCCATTAGATCAATTTTGAACAACATTGATACATTGGTTTTGAACAATATCAATGCATTGATTTTAGACAACATCGATACATTAATTTCAAACAACATTGGCCATAAATATCAAACAAAATCGATACATTGACTTTGATTGATACATTGGTTTTGAACAATATCGATGTATCGATTTTAAACAACAATATTGATTGATA
The DNA here is from genome assembly GCA_900060175.1 of Ferrisia virgata. Lineage (NCBI taxonomy): Eukaryota > Metazoa > Arthropoda > Insecta > Hemiptera > Pseudococcidae > Ferrisia > Ferrisia virgata. The sequence goes on from FIZR01007074.1 coordinate 36,828, forward strand.
CATTGATATTGAACTGTATCAATACATTGATGTTGAACAACACTGATATGTCGATTTTGAACAACATCAGTAGATCTGCTTTGAACAAAAATACTAATACGCCGGTTCTGAATAATAATATTGATATATCGATTTTAAAAAACAATATTGATTGATACATTGATTTTGAACAGCAATAACCCATTAGATCAATTTTGAACAACATCAATACATTGATTTTAGACACCATCGATACATTAATTTCAAACGACATTGACCATAAATATCAAACAAAATCAATACATCGACTTTGAACAACTTTGATGCATTGATTTTGAACATCAGCACATCTGTTTTGAAGAAAAATATTAATACACAGATTCTGAATGCGAATATCGATATATCGATTTCGAACAATATTAATTGATGCATTAATTTTGAACAGCAATAACTATTGCATCGATTTTGAATAACTTCATCACTTTTGAACAACATTGATGCATTGATATTGATCAATATCAATACATTGGTTTTAGACAACATCGTTGATTGATACATTGATATTGAACTGTATCAATACATTGATTTTAGACAGCGTCGATACATTAATTTCAAACAATATGGACCATAGATATTAGACAAAATCAATTCATCGACTTTGAACAACACTGATACATTGGTTTTGAACAATATCAATACATCAATATTGAACAACATTGATATGTCAATTTTAAACAACATCAGTAGATCTGCTTTGAGCAAATATACTAATACGCCGATTCTGAATAACAATATTGATATATCGATTTTAAACAACAATATTGATTGATGCATTGATTTTGAACAACAATAACCATTAGATCAATTTTGAACAACATTGGCCATAAATATCAAACAAAATCAATACTTCGAGTTTGAACAACATTGATACGTTGGTTTTGAACAACATCGATACATCGATTTTGAATAAAATTGATACGTTGATTTTGAACAACATCAGTACATCTGTTTTGAACAAAAATATTAATAAACTGATTCTGAATAACAATATCAATATATCGATTTCAAACAATATTAATTGATATATTGATTTTGAACAACAATATCAATACATTGTTTTTGTACAATTTCATCAATTTTGAATAACATTGATATATTGATGTTGAACAATATCAACCCATCGATTTTGGACAATATCGATACATTGATTTCCAATAATATTGACCATTGATATCAGACAAAATCTAAACATCGATTTTGAACAATATTGATACGTTGGTTTTGAACAATTTCGATACTTTGATTTTGAACAACATCAATATATCGATTTTAAACAACAATATTGATACAGAATTTATTTTGAACCACGTTGATACATCAATTTTGGGCAGTATTGATACATTAATATCGAACAACTTTTGATTTTAAGCAACATCGATACATCGATTTTGAACAACATTGATCATTTGATGGATCTTTTTTACTATGGGTTCTTCGGAGAATTTATTTTGAATGGACGTTAATGAGCTGAGAGTGTCAGATAGTATCAAGAATTTGGTTTGTACATTTTGTGTTTTTAATAAAGTTTCTAAGCAATGG
>FIZR01007075.1:0-13496 GCA_900060175.1 Ferrisia virgata
AGGGACCTGAAGGAGAGAACCATTTTGAAAGAGCAAACTCAGGGCTATACTCTTGATGCCCAATATTGACAAGTTACTTCGAATTTTTTTGAAATATTTCGAAAAAAAAAAATTTGCAAGATTTATTTTACACCTTTTTTTTTTTTTACATTTAACTCTCATTTATTCTTCTCTTAATCATCCAACCATCATTTTCTTGGTCTCAAATTATTTGCCAGACTTTACAAGTTAGGGCCAACGGAGAAAAGTTTACTCTCTTCGTTCAAAAGTTACAATCAAAATTCCGGAGAACCTCGTTGCAAAATTTATTGCCTAATATGAAAAATTAAATTTCCCGTACAACAGCAATGCATCTGTAGATAGGTAGGCAACCATCATAACGCACATGTACAAGATCTGGTGTACCATCCCCCTTAATATAATCGTCCATTCCCGAAACGCCCTCCAAAATCAAATTATTTGAAAACGAAGAAAAAATACGAAACGACTAACAAGTACGTTTAAAATTATAGAAAATTTGGTAAAAAATTGTCGAAAAAGGGGCGAAAGTTGACTAAAACGGGTAAAACATGAAAATTAGTCGAAAATCACTGAAAAAAACATTGAAAACCAGGTAAAAATTTGATAAAAGAGGTAAATATAACAAAAAAATTAATCAAAAATTACGAAACAATGAAGAAAAATGCGTAAAAATTTGATAAATGAGTAAAAAGTGTAGAGCATTGAACAAAAAACATGAAAAAATGTTGAAAAATAGGTGAAAATTAACTCAATTTATGGCCAAAAAACAAACGTTGATAATCATTGAAAATTGAAAAAAAAAAAATCGATGAAAACGGGTGAAAGTTGACATAATATATGAAAAAAAAAATTCTGAAAATCATCTAAAATTGGGTAAAAAAAATGAATAAAATCGGTAAATAGCGAAGGAAAATTGATTGGAAATAACGAAAAAACATTGAATATGGGGTAGAAATTAGATAAAAATGGAAACTTTACCCAAAGTACGAAAAAATTGTTAAAAATGATGAAAATGAGCAAAAAGTGCAGAAAAATTATCAAAAAATTATGAAAAAATGTTGAAAAATATATGAAAATTTATATGAAATATGAAAAACATTGTTGGAAATATCGAAATCTGGATATAAAATTGTCATTTCAAGCAAGTTTCGATGACTTGGCGATCTTTTTTATATTTCAGATAGATTTCCATAAATTTTTTAACATTTTACACAATTTCCGATCATTTTTCTGCATTTTTTTACCAATTTTCATCAAATTTTCACTGAATTGTCGATGCTTTTTAAAGATCTCTCGTATTAATCACTCAATTTACAATGTTTCTTCATAATTTTCTACCAACTTCCTTCACTTTTTACTCATTCAAGACAATTTTTTACTCTATTTTCGGTGATTATCAACGATATTTTTACATTTAAAATTTATTTTTATCCATTTTCGTTAATTTTTTCCCAATTTTCGGTGATTTTCAATTATTAAAAATATTTTAGGTCAATTTTCATTTGTTTTTCAACATTTTAACGTGATTTTTGATCAATTTTCTGCACTATTTGGCCAGTTTTCAATACTTTTATGTGACCAATTTTTTCACTTTTTACCCATTTTATTCAATTTTTTACCCTGTTTTCAACGATTTAAATTTTTCTTTTCAATATTCCAAGTCAATTTTCATCCAATTTTCAACATTTTTTCATGTTTTTTATTCAATTTTCGGCATAGTTTCCTTTTCTTTTCAATTCAATCCAGTTTTTGATGACTTTTAATAGTATTTTACATATTTTGGATCAATAATTGCTCATTTCTGTAAATTTTTTTTAAATTTTCAACAATTTTCAACCCCCCCCCCATAATTTAGGTCAATTTTCACATATTTTTCAACATTGTTTCATTACTTTTGTTCAATTTTTTTCAATTTTGATCCTTTACTACCATATCATTAGCCTGTTTTCTATGATTTTTTTTTTTCATATTAAAGGCCAGTTTTCACTCATTTTTCAACATTTTTTCGTCACTTTCGAAAAATTTTTTTAAACGCGAGTATAGTTTGATAAAAATGGCAAAAATTTTTCCAAAAAAATTTGATTTTTCGAATCTACGGATAAAGGAGGTGGTAGGATGTAATGAGATTAAAAAATTCAAATTCCAAAAGGCAGATCTAAAAACCCGACTCAATATATACGTCAAATTTCAATCTCGTAACTCAATTTGGAAGTAGAATTGCGGGGAACTGACTTTTATGCAAGTCATCCGCAATTATTTAACGTAGAAGAGAGACTTTTGGATATGTCCTTTAACTTATAATTTTGAATCAATTGGCTTGAAAAAAAAAACTAATTTTAGTAGTTTTTGAACCGCAGTATCCCCTCTTCCGAATTTGAACTCGGCTGAATTTAGACCAGAGATCATCCCCCCTCATATACCTCTGTTCCTCCACTAATCTAAACCTGTTGGTCAAATTCTAACGAATTTGGACCTCATCCACCAAAGTTCAATAGGCCATAATAAAATGGTATTCAATCATGCTTAACAAAACCAATCAAGTCACACAATTCCATCATTTACTTTTTCACATTCACTATCGAAAAACATCGCTTTTGCTTTCAAACCCGATCATTTTAGTCTCGTGCCAATAAATCGCAAAAGCCTATTCGAAAACACCCTTTTTACACTGTACATATTCAGCTATACGTATAAACACTTCCGCATCCGGCAATAACGAAAACAAAACTGCGTTAAATGTACGTACACGTTTGGAAAATATCGGAATTTCCTCGTAGAAAAAAAATTATATTACAGAGCTTTAGACAGCTACGAAGAAAAAAAAAAAAAGGACGCATGAAAAACGGACGGACGGCGTACAACACGACGGAAAAGGAAATCAAAAGAGAAAGACGGCCAGTGAGAAAAGAGGAAAAAAAATCAATCCGAATCTTTTCGTTTTTATTTTCATCGTGTTGGCGCGCTCGTCTATAATTAAATGAGAAAAATTGCCTCTTCGTGATGGGAATTTATGTATGTATCTCGTATTTACGACCAAGTATAACTTAACATCATCGTAACGCACCGCATCGCAACGAACGACTACAACGAGAGAAGAAAATTGAGAAAATAGATCATCGGCGGTGACGGCGGCGAAGAGGAAACAAAGAGTTTTAAATTTTCATCTCGACGTATTTATACGCAACTTGCTAGAAAAGAAAAATAATAGAAAAGTATATGTAAACCTAACCGAATACTCGTTATAGTACATCTGATGCTGGGCCTACAGGGTGTTCCGCAACAAAATCGTGCTCTTGATTTTCGAATAATTTAATCCCAATTTTCGTACTACGAAAAATGCAAGCAGAAAAATTACCTAACAGAATTGAAACGAGAAGGTCGATGACCTCGGTTCAAACTGATTTTTGGTGAGCTGACGAAAAAGTGGAGTAGGAGGGTACGGGTTGGAAAACCTTATAAATTATGGAATAAAAAATTGAAATGTACTACATGTTGTGAAGTGCGAATTCAAAAATTCTAAAAAATGATGAAGCAATAAGGTGAAGCATTTTAATTTTCTCGAATTTTGAAAAACTGCAACGTTTTTCAGCTAGTCAATATTTTCAGAAAAATATTTCCTTCGAATTTATTACTTAGTATTAAAAAGTGCCCAGCAGAACGAAACCTGTGAACGATATCCCACTTCCCTCAAACTGGAGCCAACTACTCCGAATTGAATCAACTCCCCCTACCAGTTTTTCGAATTCAACTTCTAAAACATTGATCCCCCCAGTATAGAAATAGCTCAATGGCATTTGGTCCTACGAAGATGAAAAGTCGTAACTTCAAAAAGGAACATCTACCATACGACCCCCACTAAATCTGATTTCAACACCATTGATGATGAATGTTGTTATTTCATCTTGGTGTTTCTGATTTTTGGTGCGTTTATCCACAACAATAATATCAGTCTTTTGAATGTTGAGTTGCAGTTGACTTTTGTTTAAAAATAAGATTATTGCTTCTATAGCTGTTTGCAAGCGTGTCCGAAGCTGATCTGGACAATCAGCTGCAATAAGCAGCAATGTATAATCTGCATTGCTTTGTAAGAAAGCCCATGTGCATGTATTATCTAAAACTCGAAGTATTTCATCGATAACAATGTTCCACAAGTCAGGACCAAGGATTGATCCCCTGTGGACAGCCAGGAGAAAGCAATTTTTCTACACCATTGAAGATGATTCTTCTCTCAGTGAAGTAACTCCGGATTAAACGAAGGAGATAATGAGGTGTTTTTCTCTTGTTGAGTTGTTTCAAGATACCACACCATCTGGCATTATCAAAAGCTCCTTTGATGTCAAGTGAGATGATTGCTACTAGTTTGTAGTATTTCAGAAACCTGTGCTACATTAACTGCTTCTTCACAACTTTGGTTGCAGCGAAAGCCATATTGGCGATGGTGTAGAGGAGAGTTTTCATCCATGTAAGTGTGTAGTTGAGAGGCTATAACTCGCTCCGACACTTTACCAGCAGTTGGAAGCAGGGTGACTGGATGGTATCCTTTGGCACGAAGTGAATCTTTCTCTGGTTCAGGAATCATCACCGCTTTTCCAAATTTCCATGGTGTTAGAAAATGTCCTGTTTCCATGCAGCAATTGAATAAGGCCTCCAATACTGCCGGGCAGGTGCGGTGGAGGGTCTTGAGAGCCTTATAAGGAATTTCGTCAGCACCAGGAGCTTTTCGATTGACCAAAGTTTTGACAATATCTACGATTTCTGTTCTTGAGATGAATGGAGCAGGTCCAAAGGTGCCTGTCAACTCAATTGATTGTATGGCATTTGGGTCATTATCTGCTGGGAATTTCACATCTAGGAGATAGTTTGCCTGATCTGTTGGCGAATCTAATGTACGACTATCCTCAGTAATGATTATGTATGATCTGTCTGAGGGTCATGTTTTTTTCATCATTACTGCCTAAGCTCTACTCAAGCTTCCTTTTGATTGATGAAGTTTCACTAGGATACGGCCTTTTCATCATGGATAGCTTGTCTGTACATTCTTCGAATGGAGTTTTGTATTGCAATTAGGACAAGCCGTCATAACGAACTTATTACACGACTGGCTAGATAACTTACTGTACTCCAGAATGTAATTCGATGACATATGTTGCTTGGTTAATGGCTTCCTGTATTATTGTGCTAAGGTTGTCAACGTAGGTAGCTGTATCTGGAGGAGCTGTATTTATATCAATGAGAGGAAAATCCAGTTTTCTGATGATATTTAACAGTTTTTCAGCATCTATATTATTCTTTTGGTGAAAAGGGTTCTTAAATATGTCTGTCTGTGTGCACTTCAAATTCCGCTACTAAATCTACACTGCTAGTTTCAACCCCTTGTACCAATTTGCAGGGAATATCTGGAAAGTATAACTTTAAAAAATAAGAAAAACCAGCCTAAAAACCAATAATTGGAGCTATGAGGGGTTTGTAGGGGGCCGAAAATTTGGATTCCAACTTAGAACCTGTAGTAAATCAACATACCAAATTACAACATCTTAGCTCAAAATTCAAAGGGACACATGCGAGGAGTGGCTTCTCATCAAAGTCAAAATGAAAGCCCCACTTTATCTCCCCGCCTCACTAACTCAAGGTTTAATCCATTCTGCAACTCAGAGTGTCAAAATGTTTGAGAATGTTGTATTTTTTCTGAAATTTCCCACATGACAACCCACTCAGTTGGTTTTTGCTGGACTCTTGTATCTCAGAGTGAGTATTGCCAATACCAGGATTGCTTGGTTTCTCATTCAACAGGCTACCAAGTTTGGGGATCAGTAAGAATGTAAGAATATTTTTTGCAACAAATCATTCGTAGGTTATTCTGATCAATTTCAAGCCCAGTTAACTGTTAGGTGAAAAAGCTAAGCTTCCTGATTTTGTTATTACCATCCCAAAAAAAATTGTCCTCAGCAATACTATACTGAAAAGATGGCAGTCTGGGAATCGTCGAAAAAAATTACATGATTCCCGACCATTTTCATAATTTGAGAGGTGAGAAGTGATTTATTTTTCAAAATACTATAATTGCTTTCTGCACCACCCTAGCTCAATATTGGGTCAATGGCAGGTGTCCTAGAAATATTTTCTACATGTGGAATTTCCCACTTCATTTTCAGGGGCTAGGCATACTACCTGAAAAGCTGATTTACTTTGGTGGTCAACTTGATATCCATCACTAGCATAATTTGTTAGCAGGTCTGGTTTGTCTTGGGTACAAGAGGGTTATTAGACGAATTTTGCAATTTTTCAAGCTAATTCCTGACTCGATGCTATCCCATAATTAAGCCTAAGTCCCGAAATTCGACATGTAGGTTCAATGGGGAAGCTTTGAATAGCATTCTTCAACCCTGAGAATTATTAAACAAAAACATGGCGAATTTTTATTATCACATATGTAAAAGTTTACCCAAGCCCAGCGGCCAGTGTAAGCATCGTATTGAAGAAATTATGCTTTTTTTTCTCAGTTTCCTCTCAATTTTTTATTTTAGCTTGTTACAACAACTCCGTAGGTAGAAATATCTACATTCAATTCACATCCGCATTTTAACATGGTCGTCAAATTTACAAACAACCCTTAGGTATTCTCGTTCGCATTCGTACTGGTAAAACGTGTACCGAAAATCGTAGATGAGAGGAAAAAATACCAGCAACAAAACGAAAACATTTTCCAATGAAGAATTTAATATAGCACGATAGTTTGAAATAATATAGTCTTTTTATCAATCGTATACCTACGATAAAAAATCTTCGCCAAGTTTGTTATACGTATATCTTCAGATAGATAGATGGTTGGGTACTAAATTTGCGAGAGCTTTTTATTCCTTTCCTATAAGGTATCCATACATTTTAGAAAAGCGAGCTGCCGTTTCTTTATCCTTTTTTTTTTTTATTCGTTTTCGTGTAATGCGAAAGAAAAGAAAACATACAAGCGAAAGCTTAACTTAACATTTCAAATATCAAACGTTATATTTACCCTTGAAATATTCGTAGCTTTGTCGAAATGCACTGTATAGTATTTTTTTTTTCTGGATCCCTTTTCGCTCGCTCGTTCGTTCTTTTCGAAGCGCTGAATAAAAATATGTATTTTCTCCACATCGCTATACTCGCGGCGCACATTCAAACGTATATTCGTTAAAGACCCTCCGACCGCACGTTGATGTCAACTTACAACCCCTAAGTTTATCTAAATCTTGGAACGATCTACACAAGCATCGTAAAGACTACAAAAGCTCCTTCAGTCAGCGGCATGGAGAAGGAGGGGGAAAAAAAACATTCGACGGTTGAAAAATACGCTTTTAAAGTTGTTCAAATTAAACCCAATCTACTCTCGAAGCTCATAGAAGTAAAAATACGTTGAACAGGATCAAGGAAAAAGAGCATAGAGTTGTCAGAAAGGGTAAAATATGTATTATTATCTCGAGTAGAGTTCACCATCGAGAAATAACCACGTGAAATTTTCCATCGGTGGTTGGGAAATGAAAAAATACGAAATAAAGAGGACGACGACGCCGACGACGACCAAGTCGCGATTGTGGTAGAAAATATTAAAAAGAGAAAAGTAAAGATTGAAAAACGAACCAGTAAAAAAGAAAAGTTGAAGATAATCGTATAAAAAAGAATCGTTGTGCGTGTGTGTGTGTGTGTGTGTGTGTGTGCGTATAGAATTTAAACGCAAATAATGCGAATACTCGCTAAACGAATAAAATATCATTCGATATAATAAGATAAGGAAGTTTTGGTCGTCGGAGAAATTACACCAACGAGCAGATGTTTTTTTGAGAATTGCTTCCTTCTTTAGTGACCCAGCAGCAGCCGGCCTTCGCTCTCGTTGAATTTTCCACGAGTATACAACTCTCTTAGAACTACTCTGTCTTTTTATACGTAGTAGGTATTTAACGATGTATAAATGCAAATTTGTAAATGTACACGAAATAAAATTATAGCACTTCTTTTTTTATTTTGTTTTACGTCTCTGCATTTTTAATTATTACGAGAGCTTTTTTTATGTAGGAACAACTAGCGCTTTGTTGAACATTTGTCGAAGCTGGATGCTGTTGAGCGAGGTAAAAGTTTTGTTTTTGTAGTCGTTATCGTTTTCCAAGTAAAATAGTGGCAAAGAAGGTGAAGGGTGCGCGCCTTTATTTTTTCTCACTTTTGTTCATTCGAGAATTGTACTTTTACCATCCCTTTGACTTAGCTTACACTCGAGTTGTTGGTATTGTCATGCAAAAATAACCCGGAAAAGGTCTAAAGTATGGGAAATTTTTCAACAATCGACGTTAATTTACATAACCGTACAGATTTCTGTTCGTTTTGGTTTTTTGATGATAAGGCGACGCGACGCGATTGCTGCAGGCGTTCGCGTTCGTTCGTCTCGAATACGATTTAATTCTGCAAAATGAATCGCTTCGATAAGTCGTCGCTGATTTTATTTTCTCTGGTAATGAGTTTTTTTTTTGCCTTTAATTTCGAATTTGAATTTTATTCAGATAATCTTTATTATATTATTATACTTGCTACAATAAAGACCGACGATCGTCGTCTTCGTAACAGTTTCTCTCTCGTTAATTCGTTCATTTTGTTTTGCAAATATTTTATGTAATTTTATAATCGTCGAACGAACGTTATTTTTTTTTTCCCCGCGCTAAGAATTTTTTACAAGATGCGAAGAAAAGGTGAGAGACAGAGAGCGAGATGAAGAAAGAATAAGAAAAATAAGAATAATTGAAACGGTGGTAAACGAAATGTTTTTTGGGGCAGCGATTCGACGTAAATGAAATCACAATCGATTACTTGAAGGAAAAAAAAGAAAAAAATAAAGGAAAAATAACTTTACCATTTTAAAGCCGAATTACGACGAAATACGGTACGTTTTTGAATGCAAATAACCGTATAAAAATATTTTCCAGTTGTTTAAAAGGGTTTTGAACCCATTCGTTGGAAAATGCTTGTATATTTTCTATACAGCGAAATATTACGTCAGCGTAACGTCGTTTGTTTGGTCAAGGGTTAAAAATTTTCACGCACTCGTGTAGTGTTGAAAAAAATAGCGAAGAATTTCTTGTAAAGGTTTTGTAAAAATTGAGATGAAGGAGTGTACCTTTTTTTAATGCTTCAAATGTTTGTGCGAAAAATATTTTCGAAACAGTTTTTCGACTGAATGGTTTAGATGAAAGAGATTCGAGAGGCTGAAAATGAAATTTATTTGTCTTGAGAGTCTTAATTTAATTCTCGTAAACGAATGTTCGTGAAATAAGCATCGAAGCTCCGCTTTTTGTGGAGTTCTAGCTGCAGCCATAATTCAGCTCCGGACTGATGGATTATGGTTTGTAGAGTTCTGTTTTATTTTGGATGTAGAACTCGGGTTGTTCAAAATAAGGCTTCATTCTTAGTTCAAGGCTCCAACTCTCAAAATCGAACTCATTATTCATTCGCTCAGTGAAGCTCCGAATACTCCGGTCTCTGGGCTTCGAAATGACTTCAATATGTTTGATATCTGTTGGATTATTTTTAATCAGTTTTTTTTTTTACACAATGAAATCATTAGTATTTTTGAGCAAATCTTTCGCGAACGACTGAACTAATAAATCGTTCACGGAATGAAAAAAAAAAATGAAATCAATTCAGAATGTTTTCATTTGGAAGTAACGCATTAATTTTTGCTGTACAAATTTCGAACGTACGTGAAAATAAGTCGTTCGTAAAGTAATGAATGATTCGTTTACGAACGAATAACGATTTCGAAAGATTTTAGGCTTAAGCTTACCGAGTAGGTGATTTTTTTTTTTCTAGTCAACTGTCAGAATTTTTGTAAGAAACTCTTCGTTTGTCGAAAATGAACCAGAATCGTTCTCGAACGAATTAAAAATTCGAGTCATATGCGTAGAAAAATCCATTGACCATTTTAAAGGGAGTTGAATGGTTCGAAACATTTGCGAGAATCGGCTCTATTAAATATCAATCAAATCATTTCGTTCTAATTCTTTCGATGGTGAGCCGTGGTTTTCAAATAATTCGTTCGCGAACGAACGAATCATTTTACAAATCCGTATTCGAAATAATTTTTACGCAGGTGTGTGTGTGTTTTCTAATTGGTTCCATTTCTCGTTTCAGACTTGTTAATAACATTTTTTGTAGAAACGGTCGCGAACGAACGAATGAATCATGCTCGAACGACTTAGAATTCATTCTCAACTACTTGGACGTTGCAATCGTTCGAGTTAAATTGTAATAATCCTTTCGTCTGAATTTAATTATCGTGATTTTCCTGCAAAGTTTTTAAACAGTCATTCGCGAACAAATGAACGAATAACTCGTCTACAAACGAGTGGAAATTAATTTCTTGAACATCAGGACATTACAATCGTTTGAATAGAATCATAACTATCCCTTTGTCTGAATGTCATCATCTCACATTCTCGCCGAAATTATTAGAGTCGTTCGCGAACCAGCGAATGAATCCTGTACAAACGACTGGAATCGTATTTTCAAACATTGTGCATGAGATGAGGATCGTTTGACTTGAATCGTTGTAATCCTTTAATCTGAACTTTACTATCGTAATTTTTCTCCAAAGTTTTCAAAAGTCGTTCGCGAACGAATGAACGAGTGGATCGTATGCAGATGACTCGAAATTTAATTTAAACATTTAATCATTGCGATCGTTTCAGTCGAATTGTGTTGATACCCTGGTTTAAACTTCAATTTCGTGAATTTTTCTCGAAACCATTCAAGATTCGTTCGCGAACGAACGAGTAAATTGCATACAAAGTATGCGAAATTTATTCTCTTTATATGTTGACATTGTCATCTATGGAATTGAATCGTTATAATCCTATTGTTTGAACGTTATTACGTCGTTTTCTCCCCATTGTTATTAAATGGGTCGTTCGCGAACGAATAGATGAACGAATGAATCGTTTACAAATGACTGGTAGTTTTATTATTGCAATTGTTGGAGTCGAATCGATGTAATTTTTTTGTTTGAGTGATTTCATTATGTTCTCTTTTCAAAATGATGGCGTCGTTCACGAACGAACGAGTGAATCGTGTACAAAAGATTGCGAGTTTCTTATTACAGTCGTTTGAATCGAATCGTAATAATATTACTGTTTGATTTTAATTATCATGTTTTCTCCTCAAACTCATTGGAAACTCGTTCGCGAACGAACGAATGAATCGTGTACAAACGATTCGTTATTTATTCTTTAACATCGTGGCATTACGATCGTTCGAGTCAAACTGTAATATTCTTCTCGTTTGAGTTTTATTATCTTGATTTTTCGGTAACCTTATTAGGAAATCGTTCGCGAACTAACAAAGAAATCATTTTTACATTTAAATCATTCACTTTATGCAGAGCACTTTACCAAATTTCTCATACATTGTTTACCTTATAACTTTTGAATATTTTTCGCATCTCAAAATTTTGTTCTACTTGAAAACAATTTGTTAAAACACTTTTCACGCAACAAATCATCGGCAAATACTGAAACTGAAAAGGGAACACGATCACGAAAGATATAAGCTATTCGTATACACAATGGAAATAACTCTGTTTAAATGGCCTCTTTCTTTTTCTTTCGTCGTGTATTTGTCGAAATCTTACTGCTATATGCATGTTTGCGACCGTACAACATTTTAGTAAAGCTTGCCATTAGTTTATTTTGTAGTACGAGAGAAAACAATCTACCAAAAATCTTCTTTGTTTTTTGTTGTTTTCATTTATTTCATTTTTTGAGTAAAACTCTGGAGACGAATAAAGCACGCGGTGGCGTTATTTCATTTGGAGGTATATCTTTTAAGCTATTGTTTGCGTGGTCGTCGGCAATTTATCATCGAGGTTTCGGAGAAAAATTGAATTTTTTTCTTTCTTTTTTCAGAATTGTACGAGTCGTTGTACGTATATAAAATACGTACTATTACACACACTAAACAGCGCAAATAGAGGCGGTGTTCTTAGTCGTACTCTTCAACTACGAACGACGACGACGACGATAATAATAATAATACTGGTATACTTAGGAGTAGTAACGACCATGGCAACTGGAGCACAGCACAGCACAGCACAGTACTGCGAAATAGCTAAAATTTACAATGATTTAAAGCAACGCTGGCTAAACTTTGAGTGATTTGTGATATTGCAATGATTTATATTTTCCGAAGGGAGAGCAAAAGAGACTTTTCGTTTAACGAAAGAGAAATTTCCAAGCTTTTGTACGCGTACCTGGTTCAAAGTACACGACTTTTTGAACTTGTACGCATAAAATACGCGTCGTTGATGGCGAAAAAGGTATACGTATTGCTTTTAAGAAGCGTTCGTTCGTCTATTTTAATACAACGAACGAAATATTCGTATTTTTAGGTACGTTCGTAGGCCTGGGCATATATACCTTTTACAGCTTCCAAACACATATTGTATAGTTGGAGTAAAAGAGCTAACAAAATCCGTATTCATTATGGAAAATTACCTTTCGCCTTACGTATAAGTCAACGTCGTCGTTGCTTTAATAGAATGCTAAATATCGCCACAGAATTTATTCAGTTAGAAAGTTTTGTGAGAAAAAGTTACTCATGATTGATTGTAAAATTGACGCTGCGTTTGTTGGAAGTTTACTCACCATCAACGTGAGGTTGATTGACTCTTGCAGGTGAATACAAAAGTTGTGTGGTTTTTTTTTTTTTTTTGTAGACGAATATCTGGTGAAAGTTTACGGATCATTGCTCGATGGAAGTTTTTTCTACGAATAAATTTCTATTTATATAAATATTAGAAGGGTGTCGAGTATCGATTGTAAGTATTCTTAACCTGTAGCTTGGCAAAGATACGTTGACTTTATGGAAAGTTCGAATATCTACCTTTGGGATGAGGGTAGATTTTTTTTCAACCAAAAAAAAAAGAATGATTGATGATTATGGAATAATTTAGCTTAAAGTTTGGGCTTACTAATACTCTCGCATATAATGTTGACAAATATTTATTTTTTAGGTTTATTTCCTGTGTAATGTTGTCTATGAAGAGCAGGCTATTACGAAATATTGACCTATGCTAGATGGGGCGGGGGTGAGGAGGTATCAATGAAATCTGTTTTGTAGTATACTAAAAGAACACTGAGACTATTCCTGAGCATATCACATATTTTGTATTTTTTTCCTTGCCTAGAGACTAAAACCATTTACCAGGCTCGATACTGACAAAAACTATTCAAATTGAGCAAACAGGCGTATAGATTGGAGGTGGATCTTGGGTCAAAATTCAGTTATGTCCAAATTTGGGGGAGGGAGTGCTGAGGGGAAAACCGTTTTAGTTGTTCATTTTTCAGCCAATCGATGGAGAATTAAAAGTTGTACGTCAAATCGGACAATCAGTCTGCTAAAATATTATTACTTTAGACCAAATCCTATCACCTGTTGCATGAGAAAGCTAGGGTTCCTGATGA